>KN837337.1:133800-156758 GCA_000827215.1 Sphaerobolus stellatus SS14 | reverse complement strand
CCAAACTCATTGAAGAACCGGCTGCAAGCAATCATGAATCGCGCTCTCTCTCCGGCCAATCCGTATCTGACTGTTGTCGTTTTCCTGACAGTTCCTAACTTATGTTGATCAATGGCACAGACCTGCAATATGTTGACTTGCACCCCGTTCAGCTGTCACATGTCAACTGTGGCCAAGACGAAATTTTTAAAGAAGTCCTTATAGGCAAGTTACCGATGAATAGTGTCCCTTATCTCGTTGAGTACTCTTGCCATGTTCTTGTCAGCTCCGAAACTGCGGGATTCTAAATTCAAATGTTGACCTTAATAAGGACCGAATGCGAACCGGACCAAAGTTGAACCAAATATCGTATGCGGGGGAATTTACACACCTAGATTCAAAATTTGGAAAGAAGAACTCTGATTCGCTTGTTGTATTAAGGCTCTGGGACAATAAATCGTCTCGCCAGCACCAAAAGTCTTCTGGACAGTTCTGCATAGTTCTATATGGCATATTTTTATTTCATTACGTGTAAGTGACATAATCGAAATGGATATAAAACCGTGCTAAATGTAAACATAAAATTAGGACCAAAACATAGTTAGGACCACAATTCAAGAAAACGCAATGTGTATCAATCACTTCTCCCATGAGAATACACGATAATCATCCCCTATTCATTCAGATTCAGATTTACATCGAGAGTTGATCGGATGTCGGACTTCTTGAAGGAAAGATAACCTACTAACTACTCTTCGCCCGAAAAACTCGAAAAAGAAGACGTTGACGAGGGATGAGAGGCGAGCAACGGATTCCGGTCCAGGAATTGGTATGTACATATAGCAGCAGCGAACTGAAGAAGTCATTTCCAGTAAGACTTTATAGGACCGTGACGTGTTGAGATGTCGAGGCACTGGTCGTTCGACCCTTATATATGTGTCTTCTACTATGGTTGGGTGCGTCCTTCGACGTGCAGCCTGATAGCCTACTAGCCTGTCCAGATTCGACTGTAGTCTATTGAAGAAATACCGTTTCTGTTGGTCATTCTTGCAGCGCTGACAAGACGAATTACAAGACGAGAATGAACCTTCCTCCCAAGGAACAGAAGCTTTACCTCCAGTTCTAAACAGATTCAGGTCTCCGAGCGGGGATGGTGGTAGATATTGTACCTTTAACCATGCCTGACTGTCAAAGCTCCGACACTACGGGATTCTGAATTTTAGAAGCGGAGAAAACTCGAACCGCATATATACGCTCGGGTAGTATTCATAAATTCAACGATGATATGGTCATGCGACCGTTGGCACAGAAATTCTATTCTGAATGCCAATGGAGTGATTCCTAGTGATTCGCCTCTACACGTCCATGTGGTATTCTACAACGAGACTAATATACTTACTTAGGAGTACAAACGGATATAATTATTTTACGCTCAAAACGTGGCTCTAAAAAAATGGTCCGACGTCATCCGAGTTAGAAATACTCAAGCTTGTCTAGAGCGGTCGAGTGTATTTTTTTCATAGCCAAGGTACAATTTACCAGCCAGAGTCTTAGATAGTCACCAATTAAGGTAAATATTAAGGAGAAGAAAATATACCTGTTTTCCAAAAATTCTACCAGCCACTACTAGCGAAGCTGACATACAAGTACTTGAAGCATATTATTGGCATAATTACTATAGAATTAAATAATTTGGTTAGGCTACAGGAGCATAAAGCATGAATATGCATAATAATACAATGTGCAGAGATAGATCAAATGAATATGGAAACACCCTGGAAGGCAGCCTTCATGCACCCAGCGAGTCCATGCTTGACCAAGAAGAATTCCTCGAGCTCGCAATGGAAAGGGCAGATTCAGAACTATCCGAAGGATATCGAGGCTCTGCAGAGTGTGATGACAGTGGCCCGCCTAATGGCTTGCGGCGAGGGAGGGGCGCAACCTTTCGCGTACCCCGAGCCTGAGGTTTCCGTCCGCAAAATACGGGGGTCGAAATTTTGTGTGAGAGGAATGGTTGCGGGGAGAGCCGCTCCATTTTTGGTATTTGCTCTTGCACTTGCACTGAGGGCGAGGGTGAAGGGCGAGAACGACGCTGAGGAAGGGCTTTCTCTATACGTCCCGTTGTCGCGTTGAGCTGCGTCCGTGCTAATGAGAGGAGGCTTGGTGACTTCTCTGCCGTGTGCTTATCCACATCCACCATGGCGTTCATTTTTGGCTTCTCTTTTGCAGCAGGCTTATCCACATCCATAGTGTTCATCTTGGTTGCCAGGAAGAAAATCCATGACTGGCTTGGACTGGTGAGGGAGAGCCTTCGCCGTCCGTCTCATCCATTTCGGGGAAGGAAGAATGAAGAGTGAAACCACAGATTGTCTTGCCAGCACCAAAATTCTTCTGGACAGTTCTGCATAGTTCTATATGGCATATTTTTATTTCATTACGTGTAAGCGACATAATCATGGAAGGAGAAACCGTAAAAATTACAAACATAAAAATAGGTGGAAAGCAATACAGGTCCGGGGCTAAGTACAGTAAATTCCCAAACATGTTATGGAGTGGCCGAGCTAAGTATGCCTTCTCCAATAAGAATACATTTGAATACAATACAATCCCTTCAAATCCCGGAGTTAAAGCTCGGGTGACGGACTTCTGAGGTAAAGAGACTTCACTTATCACCGGAATTAAAGAATTCGAAATAGAAGACGTTAACGAGCAGAACCGATCGTACTACGAGCGGCAGCCCCGAGCCCCCTCTCCCGGGTTGGTGAGGCCCCGTTCATGAAAGGTAAACAGGACTTATAACAGAATTTATGGCGACGGGAGCTGAAGGAGTCATATCCGAATCCGCAACAGTGCCAGCAGTTGTTCGCATTATAACACGTCAAAATAGTACCTCAATATATGCGAGGCTCGTGAAGTCTTCTGCTCCCTGTTCCAACATCAGGTCTCGTGTGGGAATGTTATTGAGATGCGACTAACCTACACCTATATTTGTCGACATTACCTGATAGCACAATGTATGGGCCTGGGTTTCAGTGACACTGACAGCTCCGAGACTACGGGGCCCCTAAGTTCAAAGTTGTGCTTCGGGGAAATTAGATATAGACTTCGTCGCGATTATTGATTCTGATTCGCCGCTACGAGTCTAAGGGGTTCATTTCTCGTACAGACTTAAATAAATTGAGTTTCAACTGCCTTCAAGTTGAAGTTAATACGTTGACAAACTTAGATCCGAGACGGACTAACAACAGATATCTCTCTCTCGAAAAGAGGAAGAAAATCAGAAAAAGATGCTTTGGACTCCACTATCATGATATTCTGCCAGTTCAAACGCGATGAGATCCATGTTTCAGACTGTATGCACGCAGTTCAAGATGTATTCTCTCACCCGACGTTGAGTTATATCACAAGGACTCGCTATTAAATAATTGGACCAACCACGGCTGACCCGTATATTTTGCTTCTAGCGAACAAACCAGCCTGACTTGGAGGGCTGATCCGCTCAGACTTCAAGTTACCCACCTAAAAAGAAACGTTCGAGTCAACTAAGTAATCAGTAAAGCAACAGAATTTCATAATGATCATCCCTTGGCATAGAGAGACTCTGATCAGTCTCCCAACATTAACATCACAACGGAAAGAGAGGATTAGACAGATCATATATTATATTAGTGAATTTCGTGAAATACAATTATAGAATCTATGGGCTACATGACGTCAACAGAATGGTAAGGGTATAGGAGACATATTAAGAATACAGTGATTAAAGCATAAAATTCGCCTAAAGAGACATAGATCATGATGCGCATATAGTACTAAGATGGAGGGGATATGGCACTGGGCCGGGGAAAGCTCCACACTGAAAATAGAGAATTCAGCTGGAACTCTGCAATTGACGTTCAAGATCCAGGAGTTCCCTTTCAAGAGCGAGCTTCTTCTCCAGAATTAGGGCCTTTTGTTCAAGAGTTCGAAGAGGGGAGGTATTGACGACGTCAAAGCTGCTGGGCAGAATGCCACTGGGAGAGGATGCCAATTGTTGACTTCTTTTGACGTTCTCCTGTTTTATATACATAGACACGCCAGCAGAATCTTGAACGGATTCCGTCTCGATAGAACTCTGATCCTGAGGCGGCGTGACTAGCCAGGCAGATAGATCCACAGGCCAGGCAGTGAAGGCAGGTCGAGCAGGCATGCTTTCTTCCTCATCACCGAAATCACTCGGTTGTGCAATTTCAATAATAGGAGCTTGAACATCCGAAGGAGTAATTGGTTCACCAGCAGTCTCACCAAAAGAGGCGGGAGATACTGGATCAAGAGGGATAAACTGCGATGTAGTAGCGGGATCCTCCGGGATCTGTTCTGTCATTTGCAAAACCTGTCCTGGAACCTCAGGCTCAGTAATCTCGAATAACTTGAGGAGAGCCTCAGAGTCCAGACACATGACAGAGTCATCTCCGGATGTCTCCGTCGTCCATTGGTTGTAGAAATCAACCTCCAGCGTCTCGCCTTCTGGTGCGACCACTTCCGCCATGGGCAGCGGGTTGGATGTAGTAAAATCGAACTGCCACTCGCTGGAACTGCTTGAGTTCGCCTGACCCTCTTGTTGAAGGAAGCCAGCCAAATCAGCAAAAGCAGTCCAGTCGATATGTTCTGCAGTGGTAATGGTGACATGGTCTTCGGAAGTGCAAGGCCGCTTTGTTTTAGGCTCTTCCTCGTTCTGCACACTCTCCTCGCATTCTTCGTGTGAGCGTTTCTTTCCGGCCTCGACAAGAGCTGAGGGAATGTCGATAGTATTAGAATTGAAGCCAAATTTAAGCTTTGGTGAGGCTTCAATTGGCTGAATGGACGAGGTAAAGGTAAAGGAGTAGGCCGGATTGCAGAGCGTAGTCTGGGGAGTAGAAGTTGTGAGGCCGAGCGCAGACTCATTGGTAAACTCTCCCAAGGACGAGAAGCTTTCTGATCTGAATAAATAAATATTTAAAAAAAGGATGTGTAATATGCGAAAGCAAATAAACATACCTGTTACGCTTGTAAGGTCTTTCTTCATCGAACTCCGACCATGTTAGGGAAGGAGTACGCCCAATGGTCGAAGTAATAGAGGACGCGTCTGACATCTGACGATATCCGAATCCTGGAAATGACCAAAGAGGTTCCTCGTCATCTTCAAGTTCAGGCTGTTTTCTCTTCTCCCCCGCAAGGCTGACGGTTCCGAAGCTTTCCAGCTGCGAGTCGTCAAGATCATAGGAGCCATAAAGAGAACTAACATCCGAGGCCAGCTCGGAATGTTCGCCAAGGTCATCGCCATCTGGGTGCAATTCATATTGGGGAGTCTGCGGAGTGTCGGTGAGGCCTTTTCGCTTGGATGCTGCAGTGGCCTTCCTAGACTTCGGTGGATTATTGGGGTGGCTGAGCTCGGTATACGCCATCTCGATGAGGGTCTTTTCCTCCAAGGTGAAACTCTCGAGTAACTCGCACAGAGCGACGGCCCAGTCACTGACTTGAGTCTTGCCATCGTGCCATGCCTGAAGCCTCTCCTTCATGTCCAAAATCTCGCCTCGTAGGACGGGATCAATGGTGGGATCGGGGATTGGGCGATTGAGAACACGGGCACAGGTATCGGACGTCAGCTTTGCGTCGCCGTTGAAATATCGGTTGCAGATATCAACCCAGCCCCATCGTCGACGAGCATTGATGAACCAATCTGATACACTCGATATGGAGATATCAGGGTTATTGGCTTTCTTGACAATGTTTTCTTTCTCATCGTTCGTGGGGTAAGGATAGTCTAGATGTTCGAGAAAGAAGGGATAGCAAAGACGGGCGATGGTGGATATTGGTTTGTGATTCGAGCTGGTCTTAGACCTGCGAGAGGACCTTTTTTGCTTATCGAGAACATTTGAAGAGATATCGGAGGGTTCCAATAGCGCGGGGGTATCTCTATGCCCTTGGAGGACGGAGGGGTAGCGGGGAGGCTGTAGGGAGGCTTTCATAACGATCTGGGACTTGGACGTCAGCGAGAGAATCTACTTGCTCGGCGGGGAGATGTATACCTGAGGGAGAAAAAAAGGGGGGGTGAGGTATTGTAGGGAGATTCGATGCAGAGGAATCGAATATTCGAAGGGGGGAGGGTAAGTACACGAAGATTGACTTGAGGTGTTGCACGGATATTTGAAATGTAGTTGATTGGGGAGTTAAAGACCTAGGTGGTGGAGGGGAAAGAGTTTTAAACGCAAGAGGAGGGGGAATGTAGCGGTGCAGACGTGTTACTGCGAATGGAGAGGAGTTGGGATACTTCTAGCTGAGAGTATCCTGAGGCTCGAGAACAATCCTAAGTAATCCTCGTGAGGGGGTGTCTAAGCGATGACCATAAGGAGCGGACAATGATCAGTTGAGCAGGCCAATAGCTCGGGGACGGAGGTATTTCGTATTGAGCAGTAGCAAACATTGTACTTATTTACACGCAATAAATCACAGTGTGGAGTAAATGCTTCAGTGCTTCAGAATATTGCGCAGATAGCATCATAGTCTTCAACAAGTCTCGAGATAAATCTAAGTATTTCTTGTGGTCGTGCACACTTGGCCACTGTAATTAGTAATAAATTCTTGTTTCAGAATCACCATACAAGCCGAGGGAGGAGAGACAATCCCGATCCCGAGAGGATGGACATAAGTAGGGTATGACATCGCTAGGGTGAGAACAAGTGCCAGAGAGCTCAGGGAACAATGGAGGAGGACAATGCAGAAGACGAAAATAAGGTTTGCTTCCGCTTCCTCCAATGAGCGGCGTGATGTTCTGCAGTGTCCTGCGCGGCCAAGCTATACGATTAGTATACGGAATTCGATGCTTGCGACTGATGTTCTGGCAGCCTGTGTTTCAAGTAGAGAAGGCATGAGGGGAACGGCAGCCGCGGATAGATCTCCAAGAAAACTGAATCAGAAGCCCATGATCCAAGTGAGATGCTAAGTGCTATCCGAAAAGGATTTCCGATAAAAAATAGTGATTAAGCATAGCGTAGGGCAGACAGGCCTTCAGAAGTCTTGCGGGGGAAAATATATCTCGTCAAACAAGGAGTCATAAATTTCTCAAGTATATAATTAATTGTGGTAATTGTGGTTTAATTGCTTCTGAATCCTGAGAGGGTGACGCAAAAAGGGTCGAGAGAACCTGCGAGAACAATGGAAGAGGACAATGGAGGACGAAAATAAGGTTTGCTTCCGCTGTAGTTTGGCGTGAGTTTGCGATGTTATGATCTTGGGGTTGGAGTGCCGTTGCCGTTGCGATGAAGAAGATAGACGGGCGGAGAGTGAGGGCTTGTCATGATCTTTATGATATGATATCGCTCGGAGGATTCCAGAGACTAAGTAGAGCACATCGGATTGCAGTGATATCGATGTATAAGTAATGTTCCTGCCACCTCCTTTGCACGAGGAATAGCTATGCCAGTTCTTCTGGATCCCTTCGATGCAGCCTGAGCCTATGTCGTGATTTTTCTTTCCATTGCTGCAGACAAGGCGGCGGGCGGAGGAAGAGGAATGTTCAAAAGTCACGTCACGTCACGATGGTCGACCAATCAGCTCCCTCGGCACTTCTCTCGCTCGAAGACGAACACCCGAACACCTTAATTTCTATAACGTCCAAATGCGCCGAGAAAGTACTTAATACAAAGACAAACTCTAGAGTCCCATGGTATACAATACATGGTATGGATTACAGATTTATGCAGATGTGGTTCTGGTAGACTCAGGACGCTGGCAGGCTATATGCCGCGATGATTGGATTGGCGTGCGCCAGGCTACGATGTTGATTGGATGTGTGTTACCTCGAGCCGCGCCTCGGATCGTCCCTCGAAGGTGCGAAATAATGTGGTCCAGCAGACATGTGAGGAGATGATATCTGCAGCGGCGGAAGGGTATTCTCCCTCGGAGCGAGCTGAATAGGCGGAAGTGGGGTGTGGTGGGTGCTCCAGCTGGACGTCATCGGGGACTGCCTTAACGGGATTGGTGGGACGCGAAACGCCCTCTGAGACTGACTGCCCGCACTCGAATTCGAAGCGACACTCGGCGACTCGGGCGGCGAGCGCAGAGGCGGCAACGAGATGCGCGTCCAATCATGGCGTGAACTCGACGACGACGCGGGACTCGGCGGCGGATGCACCCTCGTCGGAATCGGTGTCGATGTATGCGCCGTTGGGATGTATAGCGAAGGACGTGCCATCCCTGTTGCTGGCGCGTTCCGTGGATGCGAATACGGTACATTGGGCGTAACTGGACTAGGCGGGACGCTGCGATACGTCGTGCTCTCGTCCCCACTCACATTGAACGCAAACGGCGAAGGCGACACCGACGATCTCGCGCTTGAATTATCCCTCCGTATATGCGCCTCCCTCTCACCCATGTCCTCCCGTCCTCTCTGTACGCCTGGACCCGGACGCATACTCGTAACTCTCGCTGCCACACTCGCCGTACTGCTCTCCCGCGCCCTCTTCACGTCGGAAGTCGAAGCATACGAGTGCTGATGCCCACCCCCACTGAGTAAACCCTCTGTATTCGGCGTAGGATTCGTACGTTGATGGGGTATCGTTGTTGCGTGGCCCGGGGGATATCGTTGGGCATGTATATGCGGCGTTATTCTGCGCGAGGAAGACGAAGGAACCATAAGCGGCGGCCTCAAGATACTTCCAGTGGCACCTTCTCCCGATACTCTCACATCCTCTTGCCCTTGCCCACCCCTCATACTAACCCCCCAATTCACCCTAAAACTCGCCGGAAACACAACCCACATCCTCTCCATCCTCCTCTCCACCTCCTCCAAGACCCGCTTAAAATCCCTCTCCTCAACCACTCTTCTTTTCCCCATCCCCCGCTCTCTAGGCCACACAACGCTCTCAAACAAAAACGGATTCAAAGTCAAGTCGACTTTGGGGACGTATATCCAGGGAAAGACGCGTGAGCCTGAGGCGGTGCTGAGGTTGCGGGCGGGGGAGAGCGGGTGCGGTGGGGGATGGGGTGCGAGGCGATTTGAGATTGAGGTGGGATTAGGGAGAGTGTTTGGATTTTGGAGGCGGGATGCATGGTGGCGAGGAGGCGCGTTGGAGGGGACTGTTGTTGGCGCGGGGGCGATTGGGATTGGGGTTGGGTATGGGTATGCGGAGGATGTGACTTTGTGTTTGGGGGTGCGGTGTGGGGCTGTTGTCGGTGGTAATTGCCCCTGGTGAGGAATTTGCTGCGGTGCGAGAGGGCGAAGTGCGCCGTGAGTCTGAGTCTGAGTCCGAGTCTGAGATTTCGCTGAAGAAGGCTCGGGATGTGATGACGATGAAGCCTGCCGACTCAGCCCTTTCCCTTTCCCTGTTCCTCGTCCTTGTACATTCACACTCGAAGACCCGACATTCTAAAAGCCACGCATATATCAATCAATGAATCAATGAATCCGTTAGCATATACCACCAAATACGCGAATGCAAAGAGCCCTACCGTTGTCTCTGAGGCTCTCTCCGTCGCAGCTATCGAATTCGGCCTCATCGTGATGTTCCCCGGGCCTAAATGCGAATGCGTCTGTATCTTTGCACTGTGACTCTGACTTTGCGGTTTCTCCATATCCATATCCATCTCGATCTCCTCCCTATCCTTAGTCTGATTCCTCTGCATCGGCATCCTCATTTTCGTTTGTTTTTGTTTTCCCTTCTCCTTCCCCCCACTCAATAATACACCCCCCACCGTCCGAGTCGACGGTCCCTTCCCTTTCCCTTTCCCCTCGCTCGTCCCATGTCCAAATTGCTGTTGTCCTCCTCCCCCTCCTTCCACTGGTGGCACTCTCAACTGCCCCTGCATAACCCTCTGCACAATCTCCTCCCTCCGCCACTGGTGATACGCGCGGATTGGGTCGTTCTCGGGATTGGGATTCGCTAATAAACGGGCGAGTGGCGAGACTCCAGAGGTGGAGCCAGCAGTGAATGAGGACCCCTCGTCGGAGGGGACAACGTTCAATTCTTCTTCATCTTCGCCGTCGTCCGACATGCTTTCCTGAGCCCTCCGCACGCGCTCCCTTTCCTCCCTCACCCTCTCCCGCTCCATCACCACCGGCAGTCGCTCACTCACAATGCGATCTATAATTTCCTTGCGCCGGCGTGCGTGGTATGCTAGCATGCTGGGGGTGAGGGTGAGGCCGTGACTGGGGCCGGGGCCGGGCTGGGAATTGGGTTTGTTATTGGTGTTGGGGTTGAGAGTGTTGATGGGATTGGAGTTGGGAGGAGGGAATAACGATCCATACGCTTGCACTTCGGTGGGCGAGGATGAGGATGAGGATGCCATTTGGGTGTCATCGTCGTCTTCGTATCCATCTCCATCGTCGTAGTATCCGTCGTCGTATTCTTGAGGGTCGTGTGCATGGGGTTCGTAATCGTCTTCCTCGGGGCCTGGGTTATGCTGCATAGTGGTGGAGGTGGAGGTGGAGGTGGTGGGGACGCGTTGTGAATATGTGGTTGGCGCGTTATACCCATCACGGGGATTTAGATTCTGTCGACCATGTTCATTTTCCAGAGCGGGATATTGCAAGTCGAATTCGCCGGGGTAATTCCTCGTCTTCAAACCAAAGAAGGATTCAATAATAAAAGCACGTCAGTCCACAGAATTAACCTCGACGTTTGAAAAGGACATCCACGGCATATAACCCAGCCCACTCACCCACTCAGACACACCCCTCAACGACGTCTCTATCCTCCCTCCCCCTCCCCCCACATTCCCCGTATCAAAGGGCGTCCTGAAACCTAAAGTCGACTCCCCAGGCTGACTCGGGACCCATACGCTCACGTTCGCAGGCGGGTCGGTGCCCTACACCACACAAAACACACAAAGAAAGAAAGAAAGTTCGTTAACGATCCACGCTCACGGTAAGTAAGAACCAAACCCAAGACGCACCGTATTTCGTGCGTGAGTCGACGACCGTGATGGCCTCCCGACGTTGTGTGTCCTTGTAGGAGCCTTCGCTGCCGAACCACCCCCACCCCCTTCGATCCCTCCCGCTCCCCTTTGTCCCTCCCCATAATCATACCGATAGTATCCCCCCTCCATAATAACTGTCCCTCAATCAACTCAATGAAAAGTAAATGAAATGAAAGAGAAAATTCAAAGCACTATGCACACGAAGGAAAACATGAGGCGAAGGGAAGAAAAAAAAAAGGTTCACACATAAGAAAGGTCCACCAAGGGCAACACGTGTTGGGCATGTCGTGCTGCGTAGGGTCACCGTCCCCGGGCTGCTTATTGGGGGGTTATTTCGTCTCCCTATTCATTCCTTTCTTTTGTTGGGATATCCCCCAAATCCGCAGCTAATGAGCATAAAAAGGAATAACAGAGAACGGAAAAAGGAAAAAGGAAAGGACGATTTTCAGATGCTTTTTTTCTCCCTAGCGTTCTGGCGGAATTACTTAATGTTGGTGATTGGGATTGGGATCGATGCCGTTTGTGGTGTGATGTTGATCGCGATTGAATCATGGTGGCGATCGCAATCGGCGGGGATTGGGGGATGTGGTTGTGGTTTTGGGGCCGGATACGGAATGGGATGGGTGTGGGGGATTGGCTCCGGATTCAGGTTGGAGGGTGAGGGGAGTGGATTGGAAGGGAAGATAATAATGGGGGGCAGGGGATTGGAGGAAGCCTGAGGGAGGGGCTTGCGAGGTTGGGATATTTATGGAAAAGGTTAACTCTAAAGATTGAAATCAGAATCAGAGAATTAGATAACGACATGTACTTATAATGAAAGATAGGAGGACAACGCAAAGGCGTACTTGTATGGATTCCGAACGTTGAATTTCTCTAGTATGCATATCGTGGACTTGTAAATCAGAATTCGAAATGTTGTGATTTGTTTCCTTGCTAATTAAATTACATGATATACTAATATACACGGCCTAGCCTATAGTAATAGTACTATAAAACAGCATACGACATAGCCTAATACACATAAAGACATAGATTGCGATTGCGATTGCGATTGCGAAGAACACGAAGGATATGGATATGATGATATGGTGTGGGGTTTGTGTGTATGCGTATATACCCAGAATTAGCGCTCCAGATGCACTATCGAAGAGCGAAGAGTAAGGGTAGGGTAAGGTAAGGATGATGAGAAAGAATAAGAATATCGCGAAGAAGTTTGAGTTTGAGTTTTGAGTTTGAATTTGAGGTTTAGGAGGCGGCCGTAACAGCCGCAAGGAGCTGCTCCCATTTATTGCTGCCAGCAGCATCATTCAAAGTCTCATTATCACCCACCCCCCATTCAGATTCATCCTGATTGCCCTTCGCAGCGCGCTCATACGGTATCGACTCAAAGAGCGTATCAGCCTCAGAAGAATCAGGACTGGGCTCGCGCCGAGGGGAGTATACCGAGTCGTCCATGGGCGGCAAGTCCGTTTCGGAGTTTTGAGGCGTGGAGAGGGTGCTGCTTGATGACATGGTGGAGTAGGAGGATGAGCGGGAGGAGGGGGAGGAAGAGGACTCGGCGGTGTCGGAGGAACCAGAGGAGAGGCGCCAGGCGGTTCTGCCGAAGGCGATTGTGGGCATGCGGGGGGATAAGGATAATGTGGCTTTCGGGGCACGAGGGCTGAGGGGTTGGAGTGATGTCTTGAGAACGTCCATGTCCCTGAAGGCTTCAAGGACATGTTCGAATGAGCTTGAGGACGAGTCGATAGTGCGACGTGATTGGTATCCGACAGGTTGTCGCATCCAAGGTGTGTGTTCGACGACAAAGGGATCGAAGCGTAATTGAGCGGGTTTGTAAACGGCAGGAACGATAGTAGATGTAGGCATATTCAGCGGATTCGATTCGATTGGAGGCGTTGGAGGACTTTCGGGGAGAATCGGATCAACGTCACCATGGTCATGGTCATTGAGCATCTACAATGCACGTCGATTAGTACCAATACCAATCAAGGCTTGATGGAATAAACATACCATGGTATCATCGTCGGCATCGGAATCATACGGCTCTTCGGGCTCTTCTGAGGTGAAGACCTTTTGCTCGACCATCGTCGGTATGACTTGGGCGTATTCTACGGCTTCCTGAGCACGGCAGAATAGACGGAGACTGGATGGGTTCGATGCGCTGAAGGCTTCTTTCGCGGAGCCAGCTAAGCGTTCTTTAACTTCGTCGAGGGTTTGAGGCATCGGCGTTGTACGACGGTGCTTTCCGGTACGGCAACGGCGGTTTTGGAACTAGAGTATCTCTAAGTAAAGTTATTTTGCGATGAAATGATAATCATACATACCCATACAGAGACTTGACGATAGGACATGCTAGATATTCTTGCAAGATGCTTCTTATCTTCTCGACTGGGAAAGCGATCTTTCTCGAAAGCAAATTCGAAGAGTGGGAGGAATTCCTATAACAGATCTTAACAGGACAGCAAGCAAAAAGGAATTGAAACGTACGGATTTAAATTGGCGTTTTGGCTTCTTAGGTTGAACAGAAGATTGCGCTTCCGCTGACGATGCGCCATGAGAACCTATTTGGGAGTTGGCAAGCTTAATAGCTTGTTCTTCCCATTGTGCCAGGGTTGACAAATATGTTTTGCGTTGAAATTCAAACATTTGTTTACAAAGGTTGATCGCTGGCATGACATCCGGATGTTGCTGGACACTGAATAGCTTGGACCACGATTCACGGAGGATGCCTTCGGATTTGACCTTCAGGCCTTCGGCAGTGCGTAAGTACGCATCGTTAATCTTACTTGCGGTGAAAGCCGAAATTCCTGCGCGGGATAGTTGTTGCAGAAGTGGTTGAGGAGAAGGTAATCTGTAAGCGTGGAGATCGAGGGGGATTTCTTGTGCGCGGGATGTGGAGATTTCAGGGAAAGGAGTGTCCAGACTCTCGCAAATGGAGTTTGCGACTGCAAGAGCTCCACTTAATGCAGATACAGTTTCTGAACCCAACATGAGGAATACAAGGAGTAGTGCGAAGTTTGTTGAGGTTCAGAGTCGGACAATGGCTGAGTAGACACCGGGCGCCCAAGTTCAGAGCTGTTCGCACGGTTCGAACTCAGACCTCCATTGTCGTCTCGATAAGGTTTAGCGCTATGCCGGCTATATGAGTGCTCGACCCAACTGCATCTCAGACTTAACTACAGCCATAACGTCAATTTTGCGGACGAAACGCATTGAGCCCTTCCTCAATATGGAGTTACTATCCTCTACGACACCATATTCCTCCCTCCAATTCCAATCCGCTACTGATGATTTCCTTCGCGCCGTTGTCGCAGGTCCCAAGGCACTGGAGGAGTTTTCTCAGAAATGGTCGGCCTTGCAAAAGGGCTTCTCGCTGGCTACTGCAGAGTCCAAGCTTACTCAACAAACAATCTCAATGGCGGCTGTAACTGCCAATGACATCTCCATTTTGGGTCAAAGTTTCGTTGACCTTCAAGTACAAGCCTCCTCCATCGAAGCCAGTTTGCGTGCGGAATCAGAGGCTATCCTTAGCAACTTTTTCGGATCCGACTCGAAAAAGCCCAATTCACGACTTTCCAAGCCATCGCTTCAATCACCACGGCACCCAACATCAACGCCAATCTCAAATGCTTTAGCCAACATGCTTCCCCAAGAGAACGGCCGGGGAACAATATCCATGACTGAATCAGCGCAGTCATCATCTGATCCAAACCCATTACCCGAATTCATCGAGCATGCCTACAAGTTCTTCGTCGCCAATATCTTCAACCCTTACCCCACCCGCGAGGAGAAGCAGGCCATCGTCGACCAGTCTAATACAGGTCGGGTCACAGTCAACAGCCTAACAAACTGGTTTACCAATGCCCGCCGACGATGCGGCTGGGCCGACATTCTCAAAAGGCGCTGTGATGGAGATCGCGAGGAAATGGTTGACCTAGCGAAGCGGGTCTTCGTCCAACCGGATCCAAAGCGCCCCGTCGATGAGCGCGTCATTGCCGAATTCATGGAGATGAAGGAAAATGCTGAATCCATGTACGAAAGGAACACGCGGGTTAGCTCTTGGATTGATGAATTGGATGACCGTGACGAGTTGGTCAACCCGGTTCCCGAACAGCAACGATCGGTAGCAAAGAAGCGCTCCCAAGACAAGGAGAAAGAGATGTTGAAGGAGCAACGAGAGTTCGAGAGGCGAAAGCGGAAGGTGCAGACAGAGGCTCTCCGGAAGGCTGAGAAAGTCACCAGTCAAATGAGACGCCAGCGGGAGAGTCAGCAAAAGAATCAGCGACGACTGGCTTCGTCTTCCAGTACCTCCTCCCTTTTCGACGTGCAAGAAGATGAAGAGGAACCAATGGATTCTACGCCTGTTGCTGGCGGCAAGCGTAAGAGTCCACACGAAGACTTCCCCTTCTATTCTTCCCGCCAAATTTCATCCTCCTCCTCATCTTCCGTCTCGATCTCGCCTTGCTCCTCCTTCTCCGATCTATCCTCTGAGGGTCGAGTTCCTTCGTTGTCGTGGTCTGAGAGTAGTGACGAGAGGCCTTATAAGCGCTCGAGGTACGGGTTGGGTTCAACGACCTGGTCTTCTTCGGTCTTAATTGACATACCTTTCTTTAGGTCTTCACTTTCCAGCGAAGCATCAACGCCGTCCCCCATTTCGGAATTCCCTAATTCTTTCGAATACCCACTCATCTTGGATACCTCATTCCCGATGAACCCCAATGATACCATTATCGAAACTTCTTCGCGTGGTCAGAAACGGCGATATGACATTCCAGATTCTGATCTTACTCCTCGAGCGAAGCGTGTCAAACCCGCTGATGGAGGATCAATGGAACCTACGGAGTCCTTACAGCTACAACTGCCATCGTTCCCGACCAGTTCCTCAACAACGCCAACACAGATTACCAGGCGAAGATCCAGTGCAATGACGATCAACTTCGAGAGTCTTAGGGGACTTGCCACCGCGGAACCTGCGCCAGTCCAGATTATCGCTCCAGACCCAAGCTTGCCGGTCGAATTTGGGCTCTTTGATTGGGATAACGCGGATATGGCGGCTGGGTCGTTGAACGACACCGGCGCTGAAACCCAGACAGATTTCTATAACCTATTCCAGTTGATGGAGCAACAGCCTATGTTAGCATTTCCTCCGGTCAATAATCAGCAGACAACATCTGGACAGGAAGACGAGGCTCTCTTGGAGATGTCTTTGGATTTGGACTTGACTTACCAACAATCACAAATGCAAGAAACATCTGTTCCGGATATGGATCAACTTCAAGTTCAGCTGCCCCACTCGTCCAGCTTGGATATGAATGGCTTATTCGACAGCTTTATGACGACTGAAGCTTTGAAAACAATGGATGCTCCCGGTGTTAATCCTGGACTATGCACACCTCAGGTTTCGCGTGCAGCTTCGGAGACGCCTACATGGTTCCCTGAAACTATGACACCTCCACCTGAAATGACTCCACGGCCGGTTGACTTGATTGAAAAGGCCCAAAAGCGAAGAGAGATTGAGGAAAAGAAAGCCGCGTTGATAAGGCAGCTGGCGGAGTTGGAACAGCTCGAGGTTTAAGCTATTGTTTCTTTGTTTTGCTTTCTGTACGTTCTCCACATTCTTTGCCCTTTCTTTGACTGATCGCTGATCGACGCTTGCAGATTATCATCATTGCATGTTTCATACCACATTGTTTTTGTATGCTATCTCTCTCACAGGCTCTTGTTTTGTTTTCCATTGTCACATCTATGTCGCATGTTCAGCTTCCATTTGCATTTGACTTATTGCTATTGATCCAATTTTGTTTTCTGCTCTTTTCACATGCATTTTGTTCAAGTATAATTACCACATTGCCTTCTTTATGCATCATATAATCCTGTATCGATATACACATGTATTAGTAGTAAAGTAATGATAATATCGTGTTTGAATGGATTGCGTAATTGCTATTGAGTGGTATAGATTTGCACATAAGACTTGCGAATATTGAGAAATTTGAACGACGAGCATTGATTGCTTCGGAGCGGAATGAGGACATGGGCCTCAAAGTCACGCCCTGAATTGACGATCGTCGGCGATCATCTTGAATGCTCTGATATATAAATTGAGCATGATCCAAGCTAGTATGATTCATCCGCCTCAGTGGTGAAGTCCCGTAGGATTTGGAAGTCAACAGCGCCTACCATAAAGGATGAGTGAAAAGATCTCAGGGTTAAAGTGAAGCTACTTACGACCCGATGTTCGTGGATGTCGACCTCTATAAGCAGCTAATGGCGAAGAGTTCATGGAAGCAGAGGCAGAGAGTGATGAAAAGCCCGACTGGTTTAAAGGCGTGCTTGTAGAAGATGTGATGCTGAAATCTCTTAATCTCGATTGAGCTGGTGAGGCCGGAGTTGAAGCATAGCCAGAACTGTTCAGAGATTTCGACGCAGAGAACTTTAATAGCTGAGTCATATCACCATCTTATACATTGTAGGAGATTGATGGTACTTACAGGTGATGCCCCTAGGTTCTTGACTGGTAGACGGACGGGGGTATTATTTGGAGGTGGCGGAAGCTTTTTTGGCGTCCGGATAGGGGGATAGGCTGTCCTGGGCCATCGTATGGATACCAATGCAACAATAATGTTAAGTCCAAATAACAACGCAAGAAAGGCTTTATCTACAAATTCCGTCTTTTAGCAGGCGGTTGAGTTTAATAAACATGGTTGCTAACCTAAAACAGAGACAATATACTGCCAATCCGATGGCAATAGGACTCGTTTTAGGTATGGATAGATGGGTATAAACCAGTTAAAGAGGAAGACACCCAGTAAGCCACCTAGATTGTTACGGAGGACAATGAACGCGGCATCTCGTGGTACTCTGAGTTCCCATGATGATTTTGTTTTCGGTGCAGGACTCGGAGGGGGAGGCAGCATTGTTGAAGGAAGGTTGTGCGGAGAAGATGGCTTGAAGTGGAAGTTCAATGTCACGCGTGACTACCGTGACTGACGCGTCGCGGTATTTTTCGCGAGGCATGTACAAGTCACAACACATAGAGAAGTTAAGTTAGCGAGCGATCACACTCCCAAGACCTTCATCAGAAGACTTACCGTTAAATTAGTCTGGCCCCATGATGTATCGTTCTTAAGATAGGATTTCGTCATAAATCATTTGAATAGTAGCGGGAATTAGTAAATTGGGATTTGATATTGAACATTGAACAAGTAGAGTCAATATCAATCCTTATCGATGCCGCGACAGCAAAATGTATTATTGTCTTACTTGTCGGATGTGGCTATGATGCACATTGAATGCACAGACATCGTCTCTGAGTAACGTTTGACTTCAAATTGGCCTGGTGAACCAAAGTAATATATTGTTAGACCCTTCTTGATGAGAAGGATATATCATACAATGTCGACCTCTCAATCCCAGGTCCGATAGAGCATGATGAGGTAGCGCAGCAGTCAAGTATAATTCATATCGGAATTAGGCGAGTCGCCGGAACACAGGATTGATGTAATCGATGCCTTATTCGCTATAAAAAGGTCTCAGTTGGTGGCGCATCTCTTCTCTTCCTACGCAACCCACCCTCATCCATCACCGCCACTAAAGTTGGAAAATGGTGAGTCAAGCATTTATGCTGAATCAGTATACGAAGGGCTTAACGTCCACTTTCAAATAGGACGCCTTTATGAACCTCGCAAAGAAAGGACTTGACTCCTACACAGAGAGCCAACAGCAAAGCCAGCCCCAGAGCCACCAAGGCCAGCAGCAGCAGAGGAACGATGACAACTACGATGATAATGATGACAGCTACCAAGGACAAGGACAAGGACAAGGACAAGGACAGGGTCAGGGTCAGGGAAGATATAACGATACAAGGCACCACGAGTCCGCTGGTGTTCCCGATAGTGAGTCCATTGCCCAGATTTCTCCCAGTATTGTGCTTAGCTCCGCTCCAGTCGACGAAGACGATGTCGTTAATCGTGCTCAGCAACACGCTGGCGATTCTGGAAGCTCTAATCTCTTCTCCTCTGCAATGAGCCACATCTCCAATCGCAAGGTTCGTAAACTGTACATCTTCAGATAATCATACAAAACATGCTCTCCATTAGAGCGAGCAAACTCAGCCCGTTGATGAAGAACACGTCACTAACGCCCACCACGAAGCTTATAGTAGGGGCAATGCTTCAAACTTGGACTCTGGTAGCCTCGGTGCTGCTGCTGCTATGCAGGTATGTCATTGTCAAACCGACGTACATATATTGTTGTTAATGCCATATATGCAGGCATTGAAGACGTTCACTTCGGGAGGCTCTGGCAGCAGCGGAGGAACTTCTCAGCTTGTTTCCCTTGCTATGAGCGAGGCTTCTAAGCTCTTCGATAGTAGTGGAGGCTCTGCCAACAAGCAGGATACTATCAATAGCGCTGCTATGACGATGATGAAATTGGTTGTTCAGGTAAACGCATTGCCCGATATAGCATGTCTTATAGTACTGAAATCCATTGTAGTCCAAGTTTAGCGGTGGCAGTAGCAGTGCAGGCGGCTTGGGCGGTATCCTCAGCATGGTGAGGATGCACAGTTGAATCCACCCATTCTTCTTTGACTGACGTTATTTTTTAGGCTCAGAAATTTATGTAAAGAAGTATTCCAATCTCTCAAAGTGTATCTTTCTATCTCGGTTTTACTATGGAAAACAAACATCAAAGGACAAATGTGTCAATACGTAGTACTCAGGACTGTTGAAATTATATGAACTCCTGTGTCTGAATGCGTGTTTCCGTCTCAATTCTTCAGCAGATGATTTAGTTCGCTTCTAAATCTACCCACTCCAACTTGTCAAATGGCCTTCGTATGCACGACGTCATAGGAACAAGGAGTGATTTGGGGTAAATACCTTATCCCTCGCCAAAAACTATGAAATTCGATATATGTTAGCATCCAGTACTTCGAGACTACAACCAAAAACTTGCGACGAGGATAGTAATTGAATATTTTCTGGGAAAACCTTTGACAGGGCTTACTAAGGCTAATTGGCATCACCACCACCATCACCTCGTACCAGACACTGATCTCAGCTAGCCTACGAATAATGCCTCTCCGACCGTTATACCATGGTTTACTTCATGAACTCAAGAATCCAATTGCTTCCACATTCTTAAAGGTTGATATTTTCTAGTAATTTTCGAATAGTTGGGCTGATTCCCCCCATCTGCCCTTAGCCAGATTACATCGATAGCATCGAGGAATTATTATCGTGGATACCACATCGCGGCGAGGATTCTGACCTCAAAGCTATATATGACTTAACTCATACACAATCTGACGCGCTGAATGAAGACGATCATACTCCTTTCGAGCCTGAGCCTGAGAGGAAGAAACATTCTAAGCTTCTCGTTTGCCACGATTTCAAAGGGGGGTACACGGAAGACCCTTTTTCAAGAGGCTATTCCTTCGAGTATTGGTAAGATATCTCTCATATATTAAAACTTGATTTGTTCCATGCATTAAGTATCATTTTTAAAATAGGCACTTGGTTGATACCTTCGTATAGTAAGTGTCTTGTTCCCGGGTGCCGCTCGCCGAAATAACACTGACTTTTTTTTTTTTCCCGGTTTTTTTCTTAGGAAGTTGCTTTTCCCCCCCCAGGGTTGGTTTTTGGCGGTCGGAGGGCCGGGTTCCAAATTTTTGGGACTTTTTTCGTTCCTTTACTTTTGGTTTTTGGTTTTTGGCCTTTTTTGTTTCAATAGAATATTTGAATGGGAAGAATCGAAAACGGATTTGTGCAAATGTCTTTATCAAGGACATTTATACCATCCTGGACCTTCTGATACAATTGGAACTGCCGTTCTTCCATTTTCTACTTCTAGCGCATTTCAGCTGATGAAGCTGGCGAAAGAGAGAAGGTTTGACGGGTATCTCCTCAATATCGAGACCGATTTGAATTTCCTTCCTCCGGCTGAATGTTATCCTGGGGGAGCCCAAGAAAGAGAGGAGGACGCAGAATTCTTTCGCAAAGAGAAAGAAGCTTTTGGAGCTCCTAGGTGTCTTCCTGCGGAGATAAAGGACAGACAAGAACGAAGAATGAAGAGAAATGCTTTGGCTCTCTGCAATTGGACTAAATGGTTTACCGAGGTTGGAAAGAAAATCGTTGGTCCTCATTGGGAAGTCATCTGGTTAGTCATTTGCTATATGATCATCCAATGATTGTTAAAAGTATTAATCAGGTATGATTCTGTCACAATGGAAGGAAAACTTCAATGGCAAGATGCTCTGACGCTCGCCAATGCGCCTTTCTTCATGAATTCGCATGGTATATTCACTAACTATACCTGGGCCCGACCTCCTGATCCAACTCCACCTGGAGGTCTAGAATCGATCAGTCATCCTAAACCGAAATATCATCCGAGTCTTCTTTATAGCTCGCAACTGGCAAAAACGCTTAAGCGATCACCCGTGGATGTTTATGCTGGCATTGATGTTTTCGGACGGAATTGTTACGGGGGATTCGAGATAGGAAGTTCATTGGATATGATATTTCCCCATCTTGGTCAAGCTCTGACGAGCACAGATACTGAACAAGAAGAACCCGAAGAAGAGTCTGCTGCCGACCTGGGATTATCGGTCGCGCTCTTTGCTCCTGGTTGGTCTTGGGAACGAGAGAAAGAAGGCGGCGGCGAACGAAGCTGGGATGAGTGGTGGGAAGGCGATCAACGTCTCTGGGTAGGGGACCCCTCTTTGCAACCATCGATCCTAGCAAAGGAAAGAGCTATTAGTTTTTATTTTGGTTATCAGCGATATTCTACCAACGCACTCTCTGAAACGCCAAACGATATCCGTGTTCCTCCTTTCTTTTATACCAATTTTTGCCTTGGATCGGGAAATTCCTGGTGGTCGAATGGTCGAAAGGTGTTCGAAAGTTTATTGACCGGCGATGCGGAGGATCCACTAGGAAGAGCCGGATGGACCGACATAGGAGTCACGTTTCCTAAACCTGATAGGATTTGGCCTCATCCACACCTTTTGGCTGCGTCTTCTGCTAAAAGGGTCTCCGAACCTATAACGTCTCTTCAGTCATTACATCAAGAAGCACCCCAAGCAGGGAGTCTAGACCTTACGTTACTCACGAAGGATGACGTCTGGCAGGGAAATACGTCTTTGGAAATCGTATTCTCACACAATTCACGGGAATATAGTGCTATATCCGAAAGATTTATACCTTTATGCACCCTGAGTGCATCTTACCTTTCTATTTCTGGGGCAGGAGAATATTCCTTGGAAATTGTTATCAAATTTCCATCGGTTCTTCAGGACAATGTCATTGTGAATGCATATCCAGCAATCATTTGGGCCAGTGAAGGATCTAATGAAGCCTGTTCTTTCAGCGTACTAGCTGATAGCGGTCAGACGAAGATCCTTACTAAACTCGACAACGACTGGATTAGAGTAACCACTCACTTCTCCGCCGAAGAAGTAAAGAACATTATTTATTCGCAGGATGGACGAGTACCGGTGCTTGCCATGGGGTTTACGATTCCAATATTACCATCCGTTCATACCGCAATTCACATTTTGGTAGGTGAGATTCAGATAAATCCCATATTACCAACAGCAGGAAAATCACCCACCGTGGCCGGAGAGCTTCGATGGGCCACACTGGATGCCCCAAAGAATTCACCTAAGAGCCTACTGTGGGGATTGTTGACCTTGAATTCAAAAGACACCGCTTCACCGGGGTATTTTGACGTGTTCGTCTCTGTAACCACTGATATTGAGAGGAAATCGCCTTTACTACAATGGCTGGGAACAACAACGTATAATTCTCATAATGCTTTTGTGGTTGCAGGACTTGATACTGGAAAATTAATGGAATCGTGGACGTCAGACGTCAAGGTAAGTGCGCCACATTTTTCGCGGCAAGAAGATTACTAAACGTCTAGTAGGAATTGACATTTCATTTTATGCCTGTTGGACACTTTATGAACAATATACCATGTTCTGTTAGGGTCGAATTATAGGAACGAATTTATGATCATATTACAATTATCTTGTTTGCTAA
>KN837337.1:115715-130831 GCA_000827215.1 Sphaerobolus stellatus SS14 | reverse complement strand
GAAATATGCATGCCACGTACGCCGCAACTTGGTGAGGCAATTACTTTATCTCGTAAAATATGGATTACTGACTTGCACAATATTAGGTATTCTTTATCAGCTGCGACTGCATTGATGTTCATTGGGTTAATAAGAAAAAAACGTGTGCAGAAGAATGCTTTCCGATAGTGGTATATTCTAATACATATCAACATTATATTCTCTTCAAATCTGGTGACCGTTTATCAGGTATTATACTTAATTAGGGGTGTTACTACTTCTACTAAGAAACGGAGGCGTATGGTTTTGAACTAAGTAGGCTCAGAATTCTGTCTTAGAATGCTCCGTCTCTCTTACGTTTCTCCCCAAAGAACGTCTCTTCCCTTTCCGCAGCTTCTGCAGCATATTGCTCCTCTCTCTCCAATTTCTCCTTCGCACGCATTTCCTGCCTTTCATATTTGGTCCTTTCGTATTCTTCTTCACGTTCTTGCCTTTGTTTCTCGTCTATTTCCCGCATCAGGAAAATGGGCAACGGCGTCGAAAAATCCCCTAGCACTACGAACAGCTAGGGATCTTCCAGGGAAATAATGACGTGCTAGAGTCAACTATTCTCGCTAGGTCTCGCTAGTGGACTACAAATGAACTCGGGTGGTTTGAACAATTATCAGCGTCAGTCTGACACTCGCAACTTAATACTGCACCATGTCCTCCATCCCGTGAAACTCTTTACAAATAGGCATTTTCTCTTTCGTTTATAAAACGAGACTAATAGGGGGCATCGCTTCAATTTACTATTGGAATACAGCGGCAATGAAATGATCTTCATGAAATTCGCGTCGTCGTTGACTGTCGCTGGCAGCTGTTGCAGCTGCCACACTGCAGATTCGGAGGTTGAAGCGGTGAGCTTTCTACTGTATCGTCTCTCACAATGTCACTAACAACATCTAAAGTATCAAAGATGTGAGTCCATAAATTGATCATCTCGAAGAGTGGCGAAGCCTGTTGATGGTAGACGGGGTGGGTTGGATGACCTCAGGTGTGTATTTCAACTAATCTTCGATAACTTGCTTGAGAACTGAGTTCATTTTACTTTGTATTCCCATGGAAACAAGATGCAAAAGCTGGATGAAAATGTAGGGGTTGTGTTGGGGTTGTGTAACATGTTCACGTTACAAATAGGCTCTCATTGGTAAGTCAGGACTTTAATCTCTACTCCCTATTCCACGCTCTGGGTGCTTTTCAGGCTATTTACATATCTAGGGAAATTAATATCTGTTCCATCTATGATAGCGGTAAGTTGTGAGGATAACTGCCAAATATGCCCTATAGTTGTAGTACAACGGCGCCGGTGAATCCTACTAGCAGTAGCATGTTAGCATTGTACCGTGGTTACTTTCATGTTGTACATGACCCCACCATCGCTGGCCTTGTATCTATTCTGTCTATTCTTCAGTTAAACTAAATATATAACTTATTTATTAATTCATTATTACCAACGAGTGATACAAATAGATAAATGGATATTCGAAAAGATTCAGTAGTGAGGCTATCGACCGCTATACTTGCTATGATAGTCCTTCGTAGCCGGCATTCAGCTAGCATAGCAGAAACAAGCCGACGCTTCTAGGAATGCTATGTAGCCTAGTGCAGAAAGATTAGGAAGGGTAGGGGTGCTAGGATTGGTATTCTAGCCTGTATAGCATTTTCCGCTTTCCTGATGCGCCTTTCTTGCTGCTCCTTAGTGAACCTTTCTTGTCGCTCCCAGATTAGCCTCTGATATTCTGTGTCACGTTCTTGCAACTCCTTGTGCTGGCTCTCGAGGATATGAGCTTTATTGTCCGTCTGCGATGCCGTTAAGCGGTTAGTGCGACACCTCGGATGAGAAAATGCACACCTCTGATTCGTGAAGTTCAGACAATCTGCCTTTCGACTCAGATGTACTGACGGCCTGTGGCAGTGGTATGTTGGCAGCCTTGGAAGATATGAGGCTGGTACGAGCTTCCAAGTCCTCTGATTGCGTGTTAGTATGTGGATCACTCATAAGGAATATGTCAATAGAAACTCACTGAATGGTCGGTAATGGAACAAATACGTTCTCCATGGTATTTTTTCATCTACAGGAAGGAAACTAACCAATGAAGATGGACACATGTTTCTATCTGTATCATCCTTTAGAAAACTGACGTTGAAAATATAAGAAATAATTGTCCACTCACTGCACTGAGACGATGGCGTAGGTTCTTTGCCTTTGATAGACTCATCTTGCTTGCTACTAGTGCTAGTAGCAGACTGATGCGCGAACGTTGACACATTTTTTATGCGATACATATCAATCTTGATGAGACCGCAGCACTGCAACGATTTGCTTTCTCCTGATTAAGTATAGCGAAAGGATTTAACATCTAGCAGATATATAGCAAATAGCATGCCTACCAGATCTTGGAAACCCAAAGCGTTTACGGCCCGCATCGTTGCTCACGCTGTCTGGCAGGAAGCTGGAATCCTGCCATTCTTGAGATATCGCAACGCTACACGCCGGTGCACCATTAATAAAACAGTGTGCGGATACAGAGGGTGCATCCGACCTCTTTGTGATATGAATTCTGAAAAGCTAGAAACTCTGTCAGTAAAAGCAGGTATTTGAATATAGCCCGAGAAGATAAAACCTTTCCGGATTGTGTTACAACATATCGAGTAATAGTATGGGTCCTCCTCGAGTCTTCTATTTCAGGAGAACCATAACAAGGAAGCCGTTTGTCGTCTATTTCAATAGCAACGTCAAAAAGCTGCGGACTCAGAGTAGGTGACATGCCTGAAGCTGTTGGTGAGCTCTTCAAGTTTAAAGAGGAAAGGCGGAACAAGTTTACGTACGCAGCACCCAAAGGAACTTTCTATGTTTTTAAAAAAATGATCAGGAAGATGTCAAAATCACCACGGATAATCAGTTGTTTGGGGAGTTGAATTCATTTTAACTCGGCGCGGCTTGATGAGATGCCTGGAACATGGTCTATATTCACGGAAACACTTGAACCCCTTGGTGATTCGCTTCTTGAGAGAGTTTGGGGGGGGAGGGGGGGGGCTTGGGATTTAAATACAGAAACGGAGGTGAAACTTTGCGTTACTAGATGGGGCGCTGGACCATTGGAATCATGACCAGTATGTTTGAATTTAAAAGGAACCTTGATGGTAGCGACGAAATACTACTTGAAATCCCCCCCAAATTGCCCAGAAAACGGTGAATACATTTTAATAATTAGGGAGATATCAATCAGGACTCTTTGAAGTCGGGTATGATATTGGTGCGAGATCTCCTTTGAATTTGCAGTCCATTGAAGGCCAAATGCGAGTCTAAGGACAAATATGAAATATAATCCGAGAGACCATTATTTAGACCTAGCATAATGAAACTACCAAGCCAAATTTGGACCCCAAGCTGCTAGAAGAATTTTGTGAGCAGTGTATACGCTCGTAATACGGCAGGCAGTAAGTAACTTACTTGCCAGTGCGTACTTACCTGAACTGCATCCCTATTGGACAGTTACATATCAAGAATACGGACTTTTGTGAGTAGTGTGAGCATCCAACATCAGACCACGATAGGCATATAGGACTGCGCCGCTGTATCCGCAGGTTCAACGGGGGTCCGCAGGCCCACTGTGCACTGCGTTGTAATTGCCACCGCTAACCGTGGGAACTCGAATCCATACGTAACCGGGCTCGTTCCCTCAACGTTAAGCACAGTATAACCCCATACCAGACATGTGAGTTCCTCGTTTTATTCATGAGACGATTCACTCACAGTCCACCACCAACGTCGCCTAGGTCGAGAGGTCCTCGAGGAGGATATGATATCGATGGCGAGGAGGTTCACTTTCCAACCCGGCCAGTTGACAAGGACAAGGCGGAGGCAGAGCTTACGATCAATATAAAGAAGGCGACAAGTGCAGAGGAGACTGCTCCGAAGCAGAAGCATGTGCGAAGTACGTACGCTTCTCTTCGCAACTTCGGACCAAGTAGTCTTAATGTTGTTCAGAATGCATCGTATACACATGGGACTACCATTCGTCAATCTCCATCTGGCAGGGTCTTCGAGTCCAACCAATTTTATCAGATGAAGTTCAGACTTTTAAAGCGCTGATTACTGTTCACAAGATATTGCAGGAAGGTCACCCAGTGGTAGGTCATGAGTCCACCTACGTTATTTCCGAGATTCAAGAAACTGTTGTAGACTCTTCGGGAAGCTCAGGGTCAAACAGGTTGGTTGGAAACATGCGCCCGGACTGTAGGAAACGATGGTCTAAGAGGTATGTCCGTCGTTTCGCGCGCACTATAATTACTGACTCCCATTCAGGATATGGTTCATTGATTCGTACTTATGTGTCTTTCCTACTCGCGAAACTACGTTTCCATAGACACCGACCCGAGTTTAATGGGCTTTTTGAATACGAAGAATACGTCAGCTTGAAAGGGATTGACGATCCAAATGAAGGGTATGCTCCCTATCATTATCCCTGAAGTTGACAAGTAACCATGCTATAGATACGAGACTATTTCTGATCTCATGAATCTTCAAGATCAGATTGAAGCATTCCAGCGCATCATATTTTCTCATTTCAATCAGTCGGCGAGCAACGAATGTCGTATTTCTGCGCTTGTGCCTTTGGTGAAGGAGAGCTGGAACATATATCGTTTCATTACGAGTATGTTACGAGCTATGCATAGAAGTGAGTAGTAGCTGGTATATCTGTCATGTCTTTCTGTTAACATTCCTCGTATAGAAACGGATTCTGCGGATGCTTTAGAACCTTTACGCGCTCGCTATGCCGCGCAGCACCATGCTCTGCGTAAATTCTATTATGAATGCTCTAATCTCAAATACCTTACTGGCTTGATTAATGTCCCAAAGCTCGGGCAAGAGCCTCCGAATCTTTTCGACTCCGGAGAAAGTGGCAGTACTCCAGCTCTTCCTGCTCGGCCTGATAATAGGAATCTCAAGCCCACCTCACCACCACCAACCTCCTCAACTCCCACACCATCCGCTGCAGAGGTGGCAGAACAAGCCCGCATTCTTGCCCAATATGAGGCTCAACAAGCTCAACTTGTTGCTCAACGAGAGGCCGAAGAACGGGCCAGGCAAGAACGAGAAACTGCTCAACAAAGAGAGTATGAGGAGTTGCAGCGTCAGCAAGCAGAGAGGGAGAGGCTTGCCCAAGAACAACTATTACAGTCTCAATTGCAGGCATGGAATGACCAAGCAGCTGCTCAAGTCAACGAGTTACAGCGGCAGATGCTTGCTATGCAAGGACAATATGAGCGGGATCAGTTGTTGTTGGAGCAGTATGATAGGGTAAATCCTAGTTATTTATCATTCTTGAAACTATTCTTAATTCTTATTGATTCAACAGAGAGTTAAAGGCCTCGAAAATGAATTGGGAGCTATCAACGCCAACGTCGGAGCTCAGCTGTCGTCCAAGGACCAACTTATCAAGGAGCTGCAGGACCAGATTGCTATGTGGCGCAACAAATACGAGGCGTTGGCGAAGCTTTACAGCCAACTCCGTACTGAACATCTAGACATGCTTAGTAAGTACAAACAAATGCAATTGAAGGCCAACTCTGCCAGTGAAGCAATTGATAAGATGGAACGAATGGAACGTGATATAAAGGCCAAGAACTTGGAGCTTGCCGGCATGATCAAGGAGAGAGATAGGGCCAGGTTTGACCTCGATCGCCAGTCAGCCGTGAGTAGATATTATAAGGATCTCTGATTGGATTGTGCTGACAGGATTGTACAGAACCACAAGGACGAGCTAGATAGACTTCGTCGCGAGCTTGATTTCGCGAACGAAAGAGCAGAAGATGCTTCCCGCGGAAAGAGCGAGCAGGTCTCTTCAATGATGTCCAGATACAACCGTCAGCTGAATGAATTGGAGGATACCCTTCGTGTTCGTCTTCTCGTGTCAATTTATATTCCAACGCATTAACATATATTGATATATAGGCGAAACAACTCCAAATTGATGAATTGCTTGCAAAGCTGGATAATACAAGCAAGGATATAGAGTTGCTCCGCGAGGAGAAGGACCAGGAAATCCAGATTCTCCAAGAAGGAATGGATAGTACTATTCAGCAGTTATCGGACTTGCAACAGGTAGGCCTCATTGACAGGGGGCATTGTAATTCCGCTGACGTATTCATAGTCGCAAGGTCTTAATGATCAAGCCACGACCGCTCAGATTGATACCCTTATTTTGGACAACCGTAAGAAGTTGAATGAAATCATAGGTTAGTTCCCAGGTTTTAGCCAAGCGTCTTATGAGTTTCTGACATTTCCATAGACTCTATTCTTCAGAGTTGCGTCAAGAAGGTCGATGATGGTATCTATGAGCTGGAGTCCCCGTCTCAAGCCGGTAATCTCAACTCTACGCCAGAGTATACTCTGTCAATGATTGAGAAGGCTATGAACAACGCAAATGAGTTCTCTGCGACATTCGTTTCGTATCTTAAGCAAGAGCCCGGCGGTGAACACGTTGAGGTTATCAAGAGCTCTAACGAGTTTGCACAGGTCATGTCTGATGTCCTTATCAATACCAAGGGCATTACTCGTCTCACTAGTGACGATGACGCTTCAGACAAGCTGATTGCAATTGCCAAGAGCTCCGGTGATGTCGCATTGCGTTTCTTCCTCAACCTTCAATCGTACAAATTGGGTCTTGTTCCTCTTTCTCAAGCTCAAGAGATTGTCATCCGTAACAGTGTCGAATCTCGTACGGCTCTGACAAAGTTATCCGAATCTGTCGAGGCCCTTGTAGTGAAGAACAAAAGTAGCTCTCTTTCGAAGGCGAATGGAAATATCGAAGATATTGTTGAGCAAGAATTCCTTGGAGCGGCACGTGCCATCGAGGCTGCAACAGAACGTCTCAGGCAGATTATGGCCCGACCAAGAGACAGTTCCCGTTACAATGCGCTTGACGTTCAAGTCCATGATGCTATTCTGGCTTCAGCGCTAGCAATCACGGATGCTATCGCGCGCCTCATCAAGGCCGCGACAGAATCTCAGCAGGAAATCGTTGCCCAAGGCAAGGGCACCAACTCGACTCAACAGTTCTATAAACGCAACAATCGCTGGACGGAAGGTCTGATTTCAGCTGCCAAGGCCGTTGCCTTTGCCACCAATCATCTGATTGAGAGCGCTGATGGCGTTCTCTCTGGAAGTCATACTCTTGAGCAACTCATCGTGGCTTCTAACGAAGTCGCTTCTGCCACGGCACAACTTGTCGCCGCTTCTCGTGTCAAAGCATCACTCATGTCGAAGACGCAAGATCGATTAGAATTGGCTGCTAAGGCAGTCACGGAGGCTTGTAAAGCCCTCGTCCGGCAGGTCAAGGAGATTACCGCCAAGCAGATTGAAGGCGAGCAAGTTGACTACAGCACCTTGGGAGCTCATGATTTCAAAGTGCGCGAGATAGAACAACAGGTGCTTATTCTCAAGTTGGAGAAAGAACTTGGTGGAGCTCGGCACCAATTGGGTCAGATGCGACGTGCAGGATACCACACGGATGAGACGAACTAATTGAAAAATCCTCTCGTTCGGTTCATGCCATATTACCTTTTATTCCAGCTTCCTCTTCGATCTATAACCTCTACACTTTCTATCTAGTTCTATCATGTATTTTACAGGTGGGAGGTATATTATATTCACATTGTCTTTATCTATCTATAAGTATTACCAAAATCTTACCAGAGATTACTGAGTAAGTACACAATAAGACACCTTACACGAAAGCTCTTATCAAGCCAGGATTTGAATTCGTCTTCATTTCAACTGGCGACACGGGTGAAAGAAGCGAGTTACCATTCTACCACCGGAACGCAAAGGATTCAAGGATATATGAACAGTAGGAACTAATATCGAGGCGATGACGGTAGCTTAACATTTACATTTGGTGTAGCTGACTCCATAGAAGATCTCCTACTCACGTTGTGCAGCCTGGGATACGTATGGCAAAGGAGACATGACGTCCTCCAATGAATATTAAGACGGGTACAGTAAATATTGTAATTCTGATAACGTTGGCATTTTCCTTCCATTTTCGGTTTGATGCAAAGTTAATATATTTAGCAGATAAGATACCGCAAAATAAAATAGAAGAACATCTCAGAGCCATTCGTGGGGACGGACATTGCATAATTGTCGCAAAAATCAAAAGTGGGTTTTCAGGCCTGGCCAGGATGTAAAGCTTCCCCCAGGCCTGATGTAGCCTGACCAGTGCCTGATCATTGCCTGACGAGGCCTGATAATGCCTGGGCGTTTCTTTGACTTCCTGACATGGTTCGCCAGACACTTTCGATTTTTGCGACATAAGCTGTCAGGAACTTCATGGCGACCTTGGAAACAGCCTTACCTCCTAAGTAAACTTAGTATGAAGGCAGTTTAAATGTATCAAGTATTAAGAGCATTATGTTGGTGATTTTAATGCTGAAGAAGATATCCCGCGCATATCTACAGCGCCGTCCTATCGGATCTTCTTGACGGTGTCGCAGCTCGAAAAATATAGCTCCGCTACAGATGGTCATGTTCTCGTTCCTGATTTATATTCCCATCATTCTGACATCTGGACTCTATTTGTACCATTCCGGCGAACCAAATATAACGATTAGGAATTTCATATTCCTTTTATGTTAAATTATACGCCAGATCAGATTGATAGGCATTGGAAGCCAGGGACACTTGCAAATTAGCTGCTATGGTAAGGATGTTTTCTGAACAACCCTTCTAGTCTATTGGTTCACTCACTTTCAAAATATCGGAGCAACGATTCCAAAACAAACCACCAGCGTTAATCAGAGTCACTACTACTTAACCTCTCTGAGAGAACGGTAGCGTATTTGTATCGGCTTTTGCTATCGGTTCCACTGACATCATGTATCCCTTGGCATTCAAACTGTTTGTGGGTTTAGCTTTTCTTTCCAATGCAGGAGCATGTATGTAAATTTTCACTCTGGTATCCCCTATACCGATTACGCTTTTACCTTTAAACTAATAGCGATTACTACATCGCCTGAGGCTTTCCTACTGAACGATTTTGACTTCATTGTAGTAGGTGCGACATTTCCATTTGTATAAAACCCATTCTATACTGAAATAACTCTGAATTAGGAGGAGGTACAGCGGTAAATCAGTTTATTATATCATCCATGCTGAATCTACTGAAGCCAAGCTGGTCTAACCCAGGGAATTGCCGTGGGTACACGGTAAGGTCTTGTAATGTCAGAATATTTGTGGGCATTGGCTTATTACCTGGTATATTAGCCTCAGCGAGAATGCCAAATATATGGTAGGTATCATCGATTCTGGGCAGTACCTGAGGGGGGACCCTCTTATAACCACCCCAGGTCAGTAGACTTCTGTCCCTTTTCTGCGACTTAACAATAATACTTTCTTATTTAGCAAATTTTGGTCATATGGTATACAACTCGAAATACGATCATATGTTCCTTTCAGTGCCTCAACCAGGCTTAAATAACCGTTCCCACACTGCTATCAGGTACGTGGGCAACGTTAGAGTCTATCTACAAACAATGTCTTATCGGATTTTAGGGGGAAAAATCTAGGAGGCTGCAGTGGCACGAATTTTCTGTTATGGACTCGTGCTTCGAAAGAAGAGTATGACATACTCAGCCATTTTGGTGATCAGTCGTGGAGTTGGAAAGGTCTCCTGCCCTGCTTCTTGAAGACCGAAAATTATGGATCTTTCCTGTCTTCGAAGCTTTTCTATTCTCCAGGGGAAGTCCTATACCAGTTAAAGAACTTCTTTACTTGGCTTTTGAAAGGGTCAACATCTAGGCTTCATGGGAAAGGTGGCCCAATCCATGTGCATTGCAGTTCTTCATTTCTTTTACCGAAATAATTGATTTCTGACAGGTAAACCATCCAAATCCGTATTATAACACAACGAAGCCTTTCGTTCATGCAATGAACAACGCTGGTATTCCCTCGTTTTCTGACCCGGTGTGTGAATTTTGGCAACTCTGAGTTGGGTCCCCCTAATTTTATTCACAGCTTTCAGGAGATATTTTTGGCATAGGCCAGGTTCCCATGAGTATGGTTAAGCATACAGGAATGCGAGTAACCTCCGTGGCGGCCTATCTAGAACCCAACATCAATCGCAAAAATTTGATCGTCCTCACATCGTCGAAGGTATTACTAGACTGATATATTTACACGGAAACAAGTTAACACCGACGACTCACGTCGAGTAGGTAACCAGGTTAATCTTCGCAGGCACTTCCGAGCCGTTTACGGTTACAGCGATCCAATTTGTTTCTAATAATAAGACCTATATTGTTTCCGTGAGGAGAGAAGTAGTCCTGTCCGCTGGTTCCATACAAACTCCACAGTACGTGCGTCTCGTCCGAAAAGGAAAGGGATTAGGCATAAGTAGTATGTTTACACTGATAACATAACAGAGTCTTGGAACATTCGGGAATTGGCAATCCAGAAATTCTACAAAAGCATGATATCAAACCTGTGGTCAAATTGCCGGGTGGTGAGTGGATGGTTTTTTTTTTTCGAATAATCTTTGCTTATTAGCGCTCTGGGAGGGTAGTTGGTGAGAATCTGCAAGAGCATCTATCTTCGACTTTGGTCTATACTCTCAAACCTGGTCAGCATAGCTTTGGTATGGGTTTGCATTCGATCATCACTATACCAATAGGATTAAAATTATACCTTATTCTTAGATGAGTTTTTCAAGAATCCTGCATTCGCCGCAGATCAACAAGCAATTTAGTAAATTTCTTTTCACTTCGATGATTCTCTCGTCACTAAATCGCGTCAGTGACACTAATCGAACGGGAATCTTAACAACAAGCTGGTCAACCATCGCCTTCACACCTCTCCAAACGATATTTTCAAACGATACAGTCAAATCACTTCTGCAATCACTGGTCGCAGAACTCAACTCTCGTTCTAAACATCTACCTCTCACTGACATGCAGTATGGGATTCAAAGACAGTGGCTTGAAGAAGGTCGAATAACCCAGTCCGAAATCCTTTTGGGGCATATGGGCGGGTTATTTGGAGACCCTCCATCAGACAGGAATAAAATAACGATGTTAATGGTTTTGTTACATCCGTTTAGTCGAGGAAGCGTCGTAAGTCCAACTTGTGTCAGAGTATTTTCTAAAGTTCACAAGTTGTATGCAGCATATTTCTAGTCCTGATCCGTTGTCGCCTCCCCTCATTGACTACAATTTCCTGGATTTCGACTTTGGTATGCAGGCAATGTCTCCGATTAACTTGCTGAAATTAAAGATGACTTTTTTGTATCTCTATATAGACGCTAAGCTTCTGGCCAAGATGGCTCAATTTATTCATTCCGCTTTAATTAAATCGGATCCAATGATGGAAGTGGTTGAGGAACTCCTGTTTCCCCGGCCTGAGATCCTGAAAGATAACCAAGCTACGGAGAAGTATGCATATCTTTTGTTTCTTTTTTTTTTTTTTTGGCGGTTGTGTGCTAACAAGTATGTCAACAGTCATGTACGAAATACGGCAATAGTATGTGTTTGTTCCATAAACCAGGCTTGCTCTCTACTGAGATGATGTTATTTGATAATAGACAATCCAACACCCAGTCGGCTCAGCACCGATGGCACCTCGTGAACTTGGCGGTGTTGTTGATAGTCAGTTGAAGGCACGTACCTCTTTCCCTCTTTCCTGCAGAAATTTAAAATATTGGATGTTTAATAGGTCTACGGTCTGACCAATGTTCGTGTGGTCGATGCAAGCGTAATCACGATGCAACTCAGTATGCACCCTCAAGCTACCATTTATGCAATTGCCGAGAAGGTCAGTCGTTGAAGCTTCGAGAATATTATTACGCCATACTTACTCAATATTATTAAAGGCTGCCGGCATGATTTTGAAGTCTATTCAATTAAAGGAAGAGCTGTGAGAGGAACAGGCTAAGGAAGTTACTCGTTTCTCCGAAATGAAGGACAGATAGGATTCGTGCCTTTGTTTGGAATTTCTTTTAAATTTACTACTTCTTTTGGTATCTCCTTTTGCCTTTACTGATGTATGTTGACTTTGAAAAGAAGTCATGCTGTATCATTCCATTTTATTAAAGAATGGAAGAGGCAAGCTAGAATGAGCGATAGTCATGCGTCGAGTAAAAGCCAAAGCTAGGAGCATATTCATAAGTTTCACAAATCGTCATCGAATAATAACGTGTAGGAACTAAAAACTTGAGAGGTGCCCGTTGATTAATCCGCATATACCCATATCGAACAACCCATATAGCCTCGAAAAGCTTCTTAGCAAGCAGGAACTTGAATAAATCTCAAACCGTAGTACTGGTACCCGCCGCTCCAGGACCCTCATCATCCCTGTTCTTCCCAAAGGGCTTTTTCATCCAATTCGGTATCTTAATCTTTCCCCACTTCTTCTTTCCTTTCCCCTTCCTATCCTTCTGTTTCTTCCCATCGGGGTTCGGAACTAGCTCTCCACCTTGTCTAAACGGCATACGGGGCGAATCGCCTTGCGTAAACACTCGACCTGTATTCGGACTTGTAACCACCTGCAAATGTCCGGGACCGCCTTTGGAACCTAAAGGGATTGGAGCAAGATTCAAGTGGTCTGGGACCATACCCATGGCGATCGGATGGCGGAGGAGGGTAGGGCTGGGACGAGGGTCGGGCGTTAGGACGCGTTCGAGTAGGTTGGACTCTTCGTTTCCAGTATCGGAATGGGTTCTACCGCTTGAGTTTGAGCCCTACACAGGAATAGATGCGCATATAAGCATACATAGAATAACATAGAGAATAGAAGCGCATAATACACTTACCTCAGGCTGGTCAGTCAACTCAGGATCGTTGTCAATCGTACCCATAGGTGCCTTCGCAGGAGCATGCCACTGAATCGGTTGACCTCCGTCACTGCTACTGCCACCTTCCAACGTGACCGTCGCGGCGGGAGCACCAGGACCACCAAGAGCTTGATAATTGATACGATGAAAGGGTCCAGTACCGGTGCTAGGATATCCCTGTCTGTCGAGAATAGAATGAAGCGGCCCTTGAGGCTGAGGTTGTGGATAGTGTGGATGGGGCAGCCCAGGAGGCTCGGATGGACCCGGCTGACTTGGAGGAGGTTGCGGTACATCATGTTGTCCTGGCTGTGGTTGAGGTTGAGTTTCGCGTCGTAAATCTAATTTCTGAGAGAGAAAACGCGTCAGGACACGTCTTTTACGCGTTTTTAGCGGCAGAAATGACGCGACTTGCCTTACTTCTAGAAGAAGTGCTGTCTGGCATTGTATGTAAAGACGCGTTTATTTGAGCTGAAAATCTTTTGGATGTGGTAGAGAGACGAAAAAGCTATGATGAAATAGTGGGTGTGTGGATGTGGTAGTTTGATCGAGGAGTAAACCGGGAGAGCCGTTTAACCTTTTGCAGACTCATCATATATGCTCTCGCTCTCGTGGCATTCATAGAAGGAAGAGCAAATTTGATTCCGAATTTCACAAATGTCTTTCAAAAGGTAAATAGTGTCATCGATAAATAAATAAACAGTATATGCAAAGTCCAAACACCAGTGCCACTATCCCCTCTGAATCATGAACTCGAACAATCACAGACTCTCAGACTACCATCGATAGTGTCAAGAGAATAGTATCACAGCCTATGCACCAATAAACTCGGAATTTTCAACAGTTTGTCCTCCTCCTTGATTTTCCCCTCGCCCAACCCAAACTGCCGTCGGTCTCTCGTCGTTGGTCCGCGGAGGAGGGGTCTCTGGGGTCGAACTTCGCGAGGTCTGAGCGCATTTTCAGGACGCTTTGGCTTTAAATCGATTCATGTAAGTAAGCAGAAAGTGGAATGATTTAGTGGCGTACAAGAATTGGTACGGAATTTGAAGACTTTGCAGATACGGTCGAACCTGGGGACTCGGCGGTGCTGCCATGAGGATCGCCAGAGGGGCTTATCGTCACGTAGGATGATGATGTAAGGGTATAGTCTACGGACGATCTAGTGTATACAAGCTTTAAACTCGACTTGGGTAGTTGAACAGATGCATAGACTCACGTCAAAAATAAGCTCAGCTGCAGAAACACCATTGGTCATTATAAGGCTAAAGTTGGGTAGGCTCAAGGAAATAATAAATTTCCAAAGAATTTTTAACAAACGATGTATGTAGTGAGCTCAAAAATAGAGAGAGAGGAGAGCTTTGTTGCTTGAGCTTAAGTAGCGTAAGAAAGAAAAAAAGGAGACTCGGACATAGACGCAACGCCCCGAAACTTTAATTTACTTACTAGGCTTTGTACACTCCGTATTAGGACATACACGTGTAATAAATGAAGGCAAAGAGAGATAACTAGTTACCTTTGAAAAAATAGAAGAAAATATAGAACTGAGGATTTGCAGAAGGAAGGCGAATTTTTACATCTAACAGCGAAGCCTGCCTTGCAAAGTGCGCCGTGCGCGATGTTCCTCACCGACACCGCCTCAGGAGTTGTCAATGAGAAGTGAAGACGTTTTAGAAATACTTATAAGGTTTTATTCTTATTCGCACTCTAAGGAAGCGCATATAACGCGCATATAATCACATCTGCGGCATATTGCACGAATCAAGCAGTCGAGTACTGGTCGGCAATTGCATAGGAAAACAATTAATAAAAGATTCTATTAAAACATAAGACTCATGTGTAACGATCTATAAAATACTCGAAGTTGCACTACATATTTGTACCATACTAACTTGTTGAATGTCCACTTCGAATCCATGTCGACACGGCCACGACCGATTAATCCACCGATGAAAAGAAAACCACGCATACATCCATAGAGGGTGAGAGAGAGAAAGCCAAATCCTTACCTACTGAACACGAAAAGCGAACAACAACAGCAGCAGCAATCCCATATCAATCAACAACCACGGTTCAATTCTTCTTGAAGATGTTCATCTTCTTCAAAACCTTCTTCGCCCACAACTTGAACCTTGTTCGTCGGGATTGCTGAGCAGGCTGCTGCTGAATATGGTCGAGCTGCTGCTGTTGAGCTTCGTGAGCCTGTTCAAGCGCCGCCGCCAGCTGCTCTTGATGCTCGTGTGTAGGAGCCGGACCCTGCGGCGGCACTGC
>KN837337.1:78527-104989 GCA_000827215.1 Sphaerobolus stellatus SS14 | reverse complement strand
CAAACCAATATTTTTCCGGCGATTCGTATTGACGCTGTCCGAATTTTGGATTTACTCCTCGAACTTACTCCGAACCTTGTGGTACAGAATTGGACAGAATCCGAAAGTACTGGTTCGCGTGTACTAGAGGGATACTTGGGGCTTTTAAACGTTGGGTCGAATTATTGGAAAGGTTCCAAAGGTAACTTCCCCAACTTGATCCTATCGCCTTTTCTCATTATGGATCCCACACATTGCAGATGACGGGCCAACTCCGACTACTTCGAGCGTCACTCTTTCTACCAATGTAAGCTTTTTACACTGCGGTATGGATTTACTTCGATTGACTCAATGATTGGCAGTCACGGCTTGTACTGATGGCGTCTTTGGCCAAATTCGTCTCAGTGGCCGTCTCCCGCTCAGGTGGAGATACCGAGGCCAACCCTCTGTGGTATATGGCCAACGTATTTCCCAGTGAAGCTGAATTTCACTCATTCACTTCGCTTATTCGACCATCGTTTTCTGAGAAAATGGGCAAAGGGTACACGGAGATGCAATGGGCTCCCATTGATTCCTCTCGGGAAGATTTTATTGGCGAATTTCAGCCTGTTGTTTATTCGGCTTTTTCTAACTCTGGATATTCGATCAATGAGCTGTCAGATATAGGAAACCTTGTCACCGCTTTAAGAAACGATGAAGATGGCACTCAATTGGATTCTCGCGCTGAAAAAGTAGCGGTATGCAATGGTCTCTTACTTGACTAGGATTATTTCTTATCTATTTATTTACCTTTTTGTAGCGCTTGGCTAAAACTTTGAATCCTATCATGGTCTCGACTTGGCTGGATGTGGCACCAACATTATTTGGTATAACAGCAAGTTCCTCAAAATTTGAGACAGAGGCCAAGCTTGCTCAAGTAACTATGGAAACTGCGATTTGTCTGTATGGTGCAATATTTCGAGAACGAGATTTGGTTTGTTAATCTATCTATATTTCTTGCAAATCATGCTGACATCTGATGCGTTGCAGTCAAATGATATAAGATCACAAGCCGTTGATGACATAAACGCCTTATTGGGTTATATGTCTCCTTATCTTCCAAGGAGTTCAGAAAGCGGCGATCCTGAGGTGTGTTATATTGACCGTCCTTTTCCATTGTCGTGTTTAACTGAGGTTGATAGCTCGAAGATTTCACTCGCGCTTTAAGCTTATCTTATTGTGAATTAACATCTATGACTGCATTGGCGTCGCAATGTGATATCAAAAACGCTTCAAAGTCTCGGGCAACCTTGAAGTTGAAACAATTCAAAGCTTTATCAACACAACTTTCGCGGGTGAGGGAATATGTCGCCGAGGCCCTTAACGGAGAGGTATTTTTATTGTCCATAAAATTTAGCCTTATCTGATGACGATGAGTAGCTGAAATCAGTATCTCACCCTATGGGTTACTCACTCACTTCAACTGCGTATGCGGCTCTGCTACCGACAATATGGTCCTTAGTCAACTTCCAATCCGATAACGGAGACTCAGATTTATCCACCAATATACGGATGGCTTGCATAAAGCATGCAACACGAACATCCTCGAAGAGTGCCGTCAAGCGGCCAGCGACTTTGTTTGTTGGCATGCTACTTATGGTATGTAGCTATCAATCCAATTTGTCGAAGAATATCCTGCTTAATCTCAGATAGCTCTACGGATTTCGAGGGAGCCCTTTGGGAAGACAGAAGATATTGATGTCCGAGGAGATAGATGCGTTCCGAGAGTGGTATCAGCAACTACCCAAGGTACTCTGGGAATTAGGAGTTAGCGACCCATCTTTGACCGAGGTAGTCTTATCTCAATTCCTTTTGAATTTTATCGTGATTGGTGTTTCTAGATTATTTTGCGGATACTATTACGAATCAGCCAGCGAGGCACGTCGGTATTGGATTCTAGTGTAAGATTTTTCTGAAGATTAAATGATGCAAAGGCTAATATGTTGGCTAAATCAGACATTCGTGGCAATTGCCGCAAGATTCGCGCCATTTTTTTCGATAACCCGTCCCGACAAAGGAACGATATTTGGACCCTTCACGAAGATGTTACAGTATCCCCGACTGCGAAAACTTGCTTTGGACGTCTCCGCCGTTATTATCAACATAATTGAAACCCCGCACGCTGATACTTTGCTCTCAGCTATGGATAATGCTGTCAAAGACTCGGGTGAGGCCCAGTATTGGCTGTCCTTGCGAGGTTGAGATCATGTGGTCTCCGGCTTCGATATTTGGTCCTCTGTAGTGGGATCTGAGATGGGATTCAGATTTACGAATTGTCTCACGCCGAACATTGTGGATACCGTGGGTTGAGCAGTTCCTTGGGAAATCGGGGGCACTTGGTTCTTTGGAAGGTGGTGATTTCTTTGTTTGGCCAGAGCAGTATGTCTCTCTCTGCGGAGTTCTGGCGGTGTATGCACTTCGTTCATTATTAGTGATGGTTAGGTGATTGATGGTTTCACGACGACATCTACTTGCCATTGGGGTCCGACTGAGTAGACGCCTTCCTGGCCAGTAACGATAATATTCTTTCCCATACTCAAACAGTCATTTGCGTCAACCGTTTCTTGTCGTGCAATATCGTACCCCTCGACTATGTGGTTGAAGTGTATTCTAGGCTTGAGAAGTCATGCCTGATTGATTGTAAATCCAGTGTGGATCATTTACTTCATTTCGGGCTCTAGTTCGATGTCAAGAATCAACGAACGTATGCGGAAGTAAGTATCAAGGAAGTGGGTTTAGTACTGTTGTCTTATCAAGTCACAGTCGTTGTAGTCTTACCCTTTTTGCGAAGAATGATATCCATCTAGGCATCCATGTGATATAGTTCATTCGGCTATGTTTGTCGTCCAATTGCAGTATGCTGTTGAAGCGGCTGCTAATTGAACGCCAGACCCTATCAAGGCCCTAATGATATAGATTCGGCAGGCTCCTAGCTGAGATCAGGTCGTCCTTCAGGCGGTGTCGTCCCATGTACTCTTCGGAGACCCACGGGTACTCCTCGGTGGAAGAGCCTTTCCTCAACCTCAACCCTTTTCGCTTTTTTCAGGACCTCCCAGTCGCTGGACGACCTTGTAAGTGAACTCCAGCGGTCGTTCACTTCAATTCTTGGGAAGTCGGGTATTTCCTGTTCAAATCCGCCTCGCGGATGAGGAGCCCCTTGTCTCAACAAGTGATAGCCTGTCTTTGGTACTCTACATTATAAAGGTCATCCCAATTCAATGGTAGTCGATTTGGAGGCGCAAGCCACGAGTCGCACGGTCTTTTTGGTTCTACATATACTGGGAGGACACGTAGGAATACCGCTACTTCTGTTGGGAATTTATTTCTCGAGGAGTGTTACTCGTCACCCGAGTAAGAGTATTTACTATTCTATCAAAGACTAATATGAAAGAACCTTCCTGCAGTTTTCGTGAATTGGTGTATTAGCTGGATGATATTCTCCACGGCCTATCTCCTTATGTATGTCGTTATCCTAGTCTTATATAAATCACGGAAATAATTTGTTTAGTTTTTATGCAGGCCATATTACTGCTCCAAATCCTCCGTTCCTATTGTGCGTTGCCCAAGCAGCCATCATATATGCAACAGGGGCGATGGTTGGAACATCCACATTTATTTTTTTCCTCTACGTAAGTATATCCTTCCCTAAAGCTTGAGTATTGGATCTAAATTAATTTGAAAGATCAATGCCGTGGTGAGAAAAGCTGTGAATCAATTAGAGCAGTTGAAGCTTAGCACGTCATGTACGGTCATTGTAAGTCTCAGTCCAATGATTCACATCGAATGACGTGTTAACAGAAAACACAGTCCTTATTAATTCCATATGTTTCATTCTTGGCCGTTTTTTGCGCGGAATTGGTGGTAAGAGCTCGAATGCGAATAGGAGAGTCAGCACCTCTAAACCAGCCTGGTCTCAGGTTGCATCACAGAATCGAAATACGGTGCATCGTTCCAGTTTTTACTGTACCATTGGATCATCTATGTTAGGAGGCATTGTTATTTCTGCTGTTATATTCTTCTGACGTATTGCCTTTAGAGCCCATCTGGGGTCTGGGATAGGATTGAGCACATTTGTAGTTGCCAACATTCTGCAAAGTAAGCATATGGAATACATGATAGGACCACTCTTATTGACTGGTAATAATCCAGTATTTACGTTGACTCTCGTGTTCCGACATTGGAGATCCATCGGAAAGCACCTAAAGCCCACTGCCAATGGAGTGAACTTGTCTCTCATTATTCGCATGTCCATTTTCACCCTGGTAACTGTTATCGGTGTATTGTGAGGACATAATTCTTTATCTTGATCTTATGCTTACTCTTAGCTTCTTATAAAATAGGGTCCTGGCCGCGTTTTTAGGAAGCTTTAAGGGCCCTATTCCTAATATAGTACTGGCTAGTGGTAAGTATTCTCTAGTCTTGAGTGGAAAATGAGTTCACAATGATATTAGGTCCGTTGTGGGTGGTATTCATATTTGGAACATCAAACGTAAGCCGACATCGAATAAACTGCCTTAGGGGTTTAGATTGACAAACTAACTATATTTGTAGGATCTCCTGCGAGTTTGGTGCTTCTGGAGGGACAAAGCCGTCAACCCGCCCTCGGACAATTTACCTATCATAGATAGCTCCCCAGTTTGAACATAATGGGTCATCACCATTGTACTGGCGTCGAACCCTCTACTTCTTGAGTGCTGATCAGTCAATCCAATTTGACTGTAGCATACCGAAAGACTGGCAGCCCTGGAAGCGCTATAACGTCGCATATCTTTCTCTTTAAAACTTGATTTTCATTTTCGAAAATCTTTTTTTATCTAACTATACATTCGAGTCTGATCTAACGAATGGTAGCAGATGGATCATGGGCCAGTATATACGTTCTATGTCTGGTCCTTAAAGTGATGTTACAGTATTTGAGTAACGCCTGGATCAATACAGTTCGCGGATTTTTAATGACTCTGGCAGACACATTATTGCGAGCATTACTGTCTTTGCAGCAGATTTGTAAACCAGCTCGGAACAGTAGATTATGTCAGTTTCTGAAATGACGGCCCCCTGCTGCATGTCCGAGTCATGGTCCCTAAACGGAATAAACTGTGACCTAGTAGATAACCACATATCATTATCAATGGCACCGTGGATTTGTGCAGAAACTCTCTAAAGATATCGGGTTGAGCAAGCTCGTTGGCAGACGGAATGGCCTTCGGGTTAGCAAAGGCACCACAATTGTTCTACGGTGGCGGCATGTACTACTATCAATAAGATGTCCCGCGAGCCACTCTGTGTGACGTCAGAAGTGCCAGTTTGCATAAAAGCCTCAACTCAGAGCGTCTCAATTGTTTTCTTTCAAGACTGCAGTCCTTTCAATCTTTAACACCACCATGTCATCTGAAGTCAAGGATAAACATGGCAAGCCCATCCATGAGGGTGACATCGTTGTCACCAAAGCCAGAGGTGGAAAGCGTACTGGAGAAGTTACGGAAATCGTCACGGACCAGAGGGAGGGAGTTAAAAATCCTCCAAAGGTTCTGTTCCAAGATCAACATGGTGCGCCGAGAGATCCTGAAGCTAAGGCGGAAGATGCGGCGTACTGACAAGTTGGGCAGGTCACGATGTTGCTCATAACCCAGGTGCACTCGAACATGGAGATACCCCATCTCAGTGAATACTGAGCAGAGCGGTGCAGGCGTGGCTAAGAATAAGTAGATCAGATCATGTCTCATAGACATTGATTCAATGTGCTATTAAGTAATTGATACCCCCACCATTAATCCAATGAACCGTATGGCACCTTGAACGAACACACCGCTTAAAAAAGCTATCTCTACGATATTCAATAAGCTTACTAATATGAAGATATGTAAACAAAATGCAACAGTAAGCTAAGTATATACTTACTGAGTACTAAGACTATTAGAAGGCGGGCGGAGCACGTAAGATAGCGGAATGTTAATCCAGCTTACCTTAGTGCCCGTCGGCTATCATTCAGGTTAGGGTTAGCGCTTATGTAAACAGCCAACTACACGGAATCAGAAGTCGCCCGCATAGGGTTTAGGTGACCTGAGTAGTTAATGGCAAGTTATATAGTAGAATTAAAGTTAAATACAGTCGTTTTTAACACCATTCTACGTTCAAGGACGAGGTGCCATGAACTTGCATGTGAAGGCCGGTTCGAACTCCGGTCTTTAGCCGACGGTGCCGAATTAAGCGCCAGCTTATTAAGCCGCCAAAATCTCGTGGTTCCAAAAACCAACATGTGTCCCAGAGGCCGGAGATGTCATTTAGAGTATTTAGAAATAAAAACTTTTTTTTTCGTAAAATAATTTTTTTCCAGGTCACATTTTGAAAATAAAAAACCGTAGGATTGTAAGATGATTCTAAATACATCTACGGTGTTACTTTCCAATACTTGTGCCGGTCTTCCATGTAATAGCGGTCGTCGTCGACGGGCGCTAATGTGTGCTGGATTTAACGTTCCCCTATCTTACCAGTAGTAAGTACCTCCTATTAATACACAATCCTGATCATTAAGGACATCGAAGAGAAAAACCCACGTAAAACCATACTACTTATGATCACCAAGGCAATCCAGCTCACGATTATATTGACCTCTACAGCTGATAATTAAGCGCGCTACCTATTCTCCTCGTCACCACATGGAGCTTTCAGGGGAAGACCCATCGAGCTTCCCCCAAAAATCTCAAGGCAATGTTCACTGATAAGCATAATGGTGAGATAGGTGCAAGGATTTCAACACAACAAAGGTAGGTGACTGCCAAACAATGGCATGGGTCTAAAAATTTTGAAAGTAAGTACTGAGGTTCCCAACTTCCTCATAATCAAGCTCCTATCGGTCCTGATAGAATATTATTATTCCAGCTTGGTTAACCGTCAATGAGGCCTGTCAGACAATACCTGCTCGCCGCTTTGAATTCCTGTTGTCGTTTACCAGGCACTTTCGATGTTTGCTTGACAAGCAATTCTCGATCATAGTCACTCTTACGGACAGGTACCCATGGCTGTATGTATTTTGAAGCTCGACTCCGCTCTTAGCTCTCGGAGCTCACTTGGTTGCATCCACAGACCCCCGAGTCCAATAGAAACTAACCGTCAAGGGGAACAGATGGGAAATCCGTCCCACGACCCCATGAGAACCAGGTTACCATCTTGATATTCGATCTCGCAAGTAGATAACAACATTAAACTGCCCATAAACGGAATATACTGTCTTCCGTTCCCGAACATGGTGGCCAGCCTTCTTGGCGGGATACAGGATGACAGGGACGGTGGGACTTGGTTCGAACCTAGATTTCTTCGCTATCATTCGTTTTAGTGAGGGTCAAAATTCTCATCCACAAGTATACATAAATCAATGACGGGGCTATAAACAAGGTCTGGAACCTACCCAATGGACAGAGCATACGGACTGAATGTCAGCATAAAGTCGATAGTCTCAGGAGCGCGCATCTATGCAGTACGTGCATACGTGCAAACAGCTATGTATAACCTGTGGAAGTAGTTGCCAAGGGAGCCGACCAGTGGACCAGTGACTCGGGGTAAGCGAGACAGGTATGTGATGAACATTTCGGATGATGTACCAGGCATCGTAACGGCTCGTAACGGGCTACATCAGTCAAATCAAAGCCGATGTCTTGTCATTATATTAACGAATGCCCCGGACCTCGTTCATACATCTTTTCTTTCGTCTTCCTACCAGCACTGGATGCTTCACCTGCTGGACAGTATCCCTTCCATTATTATTACATTATTATATTCTTCTACCTGTGAAGAGCTATGTCAGCGGTATCTCATACCGTGATTGATCCTGGAAGTGTAGCGGCATTCATTACTCTTCAAGTTCTGGGCGGTCATGTTGGGATGCTATTAATTCTTCTTACCATCTTCTTCTCGAGTCGCATCGTTCGCCATCCGGCTTTTGTTAATTTCTGCGTCTCATGGATGCTATATGCTTTATCCTACACATTCTTGTGAGTATCTTATTAAACAAATCCAAGTAGAAATCCTTCGAGGCTTACCCTGTTATCGTTAAGGTTTTACACAGGACAAGCGTTGAATCCACGGCCGAATTTCTCACTGTGCTTGATCCAGAGCTCGATGATATATGCTGCACCAGCGATGGGTGGAACGTCTGTCTTTGTGTTCACGCTGCATGTTTGTAGATTTTCCCTCCTTTTACCGAGCGAGTATTTCTGATCTAGGATATGTAGCTTTACCTTGTTTTGCGGCAGAGCATAGGGAAGGTTCCTCCGAAACGACCAAGGTTGCGACTCATCATTGTACGTCAGAATCCTATCTGATTCTCATATATTGATTGTTGGCAAAGATGCTCTCTGCGCCTTACGTTGCCTACTTCATTATGTTTGTAGTTGCCATGTTTGTGAGTATGGTGCACGTTCCTTAGAAATGAAACTAATATTCATTCTTTAGAGCGGCTACTCTAGAGCAGAGAAGGTCCATCGCTCTAGCCTTTATTGCACTATTGGCATAAGCGCTGTGTAAGTAACTATCCATGTTAGCTTGAATCCTGTCTTATGAGAATAGAACATCGCTTTCTGGCGGTATCTCGGCTATAGCAATACTCGCAGCCGTCATAATCGAAAGTAAGTTCATCATGCGAGTTCGTGCGGATTAATCTAACCCATATCTGTAGCACTTACAGTTATCACCGTGCATCAGCACTGGTTGAGTTTCCGAAGGGGCAAAAGCGGAATAACAATGTCCATATTAATTCGTACATCTATACTCCTCTTTTTTAGCTTGGTGGCGTTTGGGTACGTTATTTTAATGCCACTTAGTATTTTACTTCATTTATATTTCTTTATTCCTAGTACCTGTATGGTCTTCCTCGCAAATCTGACAAGCGTGATTCCAAACTTTGTCCTGGCGATTCGTGAGTGCATTTCTCTTAAATCTCCTGGGTCAAACTTAACCATATCCTCAGTTCCAGTGGCAACGTTCATTGTCTTTGGTACGCAACTCGTGAGTGATCAATTAGCTTGTAACAGCTTCCTTATTGGTGCTGACATCCGACTAAGGACTTCATGCAGGTCTGGTTTTCCTGTTGCCTTCTTAAAAAGAACTTAAAGAAGAGGCCCCAATCGGAGAGTTTTGCGTCGATTGCCTCTGAGTCGTCCACAGGACCTATTGTACCCCCAAAAGAATATGCATAAGCCTACTGGATGGGCCTACACTCAAAGTCTTCTGAAACTACAATAGTCTAATGTCGTCTTCATTTCACAACTTGAACCTGTCTACTTAGTGCTTCGAATAATAATGTATCTTTTCCCAATTTGATAATTTGTAGCCTAATTTTGTTATGGTACGTACCTTTGTATTCCGATTCGATCTCAGTATATAATAGTTTGTGTTAGTTATTTTACAAGTAAAATAGTTCTTGATTTAATCAAGTTTCACACCAAAATTGGAGAGATCTTCAGAATTTTACGTATTAGTATGCATGTTCTCGTGTATCCTGATGTTATACTGGCAGTCTCCGAAGCAACAGTCACTGGCAGCCTCTGACGGCCCTAAATCCGACGGTTATGCTCAGGCAACGCTCAGGGCTAGTGTGGCTTAGTGTGTCTTTCGATTGTTTATCTTCTGTGCGGCGTTAACCATCAGCCGTGGCGCTGTTGTTCGATATTGATTGCCCCACTAATGCTGGTTGGACACACACCGTTCTACTTTGTCGAGAGAAGCCTGTTCCAATGAGGTTCTAGGGTAACGAAAGTTCAAAACTGGAATATCGCCCAGGAACGCTATGCCCATCGAGATGAACGGCATACCATTCCAACAAAACCGGACATGCCCGACAGATTACTATTTAAGATCCGATTAATTCAGCAGCAGCAAACTCGGCCATTGCAATGCAAGGAGCAGCCTGCCATTGATCATGTCGTTTATTTAAAAAAATTGAATCTCAAATAAGGAAATGTATGCGCACTGTGTGTCCACTGATAATTCTTGGAAAAGCTGATGCATCGACCACACGTAAATTTGCGATGCCATACACGCGCAATTTAGCATCAAGTACACCGCCTTGTTCCAATGGCGCCATTCTTGCAGAGCAAGCAGGATGGTAAGGAGTTTCCACCCTTTCTCTCACCTCCTCTTCCATCGCTGTCTGATCAATTTCATCCAGATTATGATCTAAGCGAGGATCAGAATCATGAATAAGATAGTCTGAAAAAGGCTCGGTTTTGGCGATGCGAAGCATGAGACGCATGCCGCGAACAAGAACCTCGAGATCATTTGGGTGCTCCAGATATCTGCATTGAATGAGAGATTCGAATTATTATGAAGGCTGGATACCAATATTTGCATACCTTGGATCAATGAGAGGTGGCTCGAATGGATCGCCGGACTTCAGTGTCAAAGTTCCCTTGCTGAAGGGCCTATAAAAGTAATTTTATCGTAAATTCACAAATACTCGAATAAACTTCTAGCCCATACCGAAGCAATAAAGCGCTAATAGTGACTACATCTCCCTTAGGTATCTCTTCAAATCCATGGCTTTTATACCCCACAGGTGTCTATGGAATTTTAGGTGGGAGAGCTTGAGCAACGGTAGATCCAGTCACTCACGCAATATATCTCTAAATCTGGCCCATTGGGACCAGAAGCACTATCTTCTAATCTCTTTGAAAATAAAACGGGAGGAAACAATGTTGCATCAGAAGCTTGGATAAACCCAACGGCTTCTCCAAGCTGTCATAGACCAGTGGTCAGGCAAAAAGTGAATTATAAGGCCAATGTCAACTTACATTCGATACTAATGGCCCAGAGCCTAGGAACTTCCATCTTAGTAGAAGTGCAATATTTACGAGTATACCCCTCAAAGAAGTGTCGGATAATCGTTCCAATGTCTCTCCACGCTTAGTGCGGAAACGAGTTTGAGTGACAACGTGGTCTATCAGATGGTTTCCTACACCAGGAATATCCTGGACGCAAGCGATACCATGCTTTCCTAGTTGATCTGCTGGACCTACCCCTGAAAGCAACAAGATATGAGGTGTGTGAACTGCGCCTGCTCTGAGAAAGCATTAGCTTATAGGGTGCTACTAGTATCTTATATGTCAGATACTTACGATAGAATGACTTCCTTCCTGACACCAGCAATATACATCGGACTGTTAGAATCACTGGTAAATTCCACACCAACTGCATGAGCCGATCTAGTCTTCGCATTAAAAAGGATTCGCGTGACAGGAGCATGCGTTGCAACCGTGAGGTTTGACCGGCTGAGAACGGCGGGTGTTAAATACGCTGTTTCTGTTGACGAACGTTGCCCCTTTGCATCGATGTAGGTCACTAATAAAAAAGAGTTCTTAGGTATACATATCGGCTCCGGACAATCAGAAACGTACTTGTCTATCATAGGCGAGAATGAGTATATTCAATGAAATTAATAACAATATCACAAACCTTGGTGATGCCAATGGTAGTGAGAGGGTTATTGACATCATGACTGAACGGAATACCAATATGTTGACATGAATTAATAAATTTCTCTGACAACTTCGATAGGAATGCGAAATAGCCCGTTTGTATAGGCCCACGCGTGCCCTAAGCATGGAACGTCACACCTTAAAAGTAGCATTTGATTATGAAGGGAACATACGTGATGCGACGCATCCACGTTAGGATATTTCCTGTGTGGAGTAAATGTTTCAAACTTGCGAATATATCTAGTATTACAATGTCAGCGATGATATTTTAAAATGACGGGAGGAACAGCGCACTTCTTGAAGTTCTCGAAACGCCACTTGTCGGCTCCATCGTGTCCCCTCATAACGTCCGCCCATTCATCATAATCCGAAGGAACGCCAATATGAAACCTATATGTAAGTTTAAATGACGCCGATGCATTTTATAAAACATTCGACGCACATCATTGCATTTACAGAAGAGCCTTTATGCCCAGCGATATTTTCAGCAGGTGTCTTACAGGATATTAGAGAACTTACATCCGCCAAGTAATTTCGCTGTAAGGAATTTAAATCGATTAATCATATATTCTCTAACTCCAAAGTAACTTACGCCGTGGCCAGAACTTGCTTTTCCCCTTTGCGTATGTTTGGGGTGTGGTCCATAACTGGAAGTCATGTTTCGACTTCATGAATCTGCCAAATGCAGCGGGAATTCTACTGAATATCTGTTCAACGCCACTTAATAAAGTTAGTAAACGGTCATCATGTGGAAAGTATCATGATAAGATTACCTTCCACCAGCCTCGAGAAGTAGTACTTTCATTTGGGGATTCTCCGACAACCTCGATGCCAATACACAACCGCTTGTGCCTCCTCCAACTACAATATAGTCATATTCTGGCACATCGTTTGCGCTTCCATTGCAAAGTTCTTCAGTTTCGTTTGGGCTTATTATCCGTTTCCCCACTTCGGAAGGTCCCTTGAGATATCGAGGGCTCCTACCAAGGAGTAACAAAGCAGTCAATGCCACGGCAATGGAAGAACCTGTAAGTAACGCCGCAGTATTTATATTATTGAGGTCTGAGAGGTTAAAGGGAAGGTCGTCCATGTCGAAAGAAATCGGAATAGACAAAGGCATGGCTGACAAGTAGTCTCAGCTATATCAGATCCGGTAATAGTACTTGAAAGGGGCGAAACTTCTGACCTATACAGCCAAACCTTTGTCTGGGTCACATTTATAATACGCTAAGTGCGCGTTATTGCCATTGCCTGAGATTGCTTGCTTTGAAAAAGGCACTTCTTTGACGAGACTCTCAGGAACTGATTCAGCATCGAATAAACGTCGAAGAAGACAATCAGAAGGAATTGTGAGGGCATGCTAAATCGAGTCACAAGGTTACAGGTGGAACAGGTGGGAGAGAGTGAGAATTAAGAATAGTGGGAGTTATCCAATTGAGAACGGGCGCTTGTATCAAAGGTGTGAAGCGGTGCCTAAAGGGGAAAGGTTCGGATTCGTCAATAATTCCGCCGGAATTACTGTTCAACTACAGTAGACTTGCTCATAACGCATAGCGTTGGGAAGGGCCTAAATCCCATGCATTATGATGTTATGCATTATGAGCAAGTATAAAGAAAGTATGAACATACTCTTTATCCGAAACTGGATAAATAAATAAATAACTAGATAATTCGGCGACTCTGAGGTTATTGGTCCCTACTCCAATACCATGCCGCAGAGATTGATTGAACAAGGCAAGACTAGAAGACTAGAATCACTACCGGAATTGACAAATTGAAGTCCAAATGGGGAGAAAGCTGAATACATAACCGACTCCGGTCTGACTCTTCTGTGCAGCCCTGTGTAAGATAGCGGAACGTTAACTCCAGCATACCTTAGCGCCCGTCGGTTATCATTTGGGTTAGGGTTAGCGCTTATGTAAGCGGTCAGCTTCACTGAATCAGAGGTCGTCCACATAAGGTTTAGGGGTTTAGGTGACCTGGGTGGTACTGTAAAGTATATAGACTAGGATTAGAGTTAAGTACAGTCATTTTTAACACCATTCTATGCCCAAGGATGATGTGTCATGAGCTTGCATGTGAAGGCCGGTTCGAACTCCGGTCTTTAGTCGACGGAGCCGAATTAAGCGGCCAAAATCTCGTGGCTCCAAAAACCAACATGTGTCCCAGAGGCCGGAAATGTCATTTAGAGTATTTAGATTTTATTTTATTTTATTCGTAAAATAACTTTTTTTCCAGGAAATATTTTGAAAATTTAGGGCCGTAGGATTGTATCTAAGATGATTCTAAATGCATCTACGGTGTTACTTTCCAATATTTGTGCCGGTCTTCCATGTAATAGCGGTCGTCGTCGACGGGCGCTAAGATATGCTGGATTTAACGTTCCGCTATCTTAGCCTCATACGTACAGGAATATGTATTCGCGTACTTAATTACCGATCGGACTTTAACAAACTAAAAACGCTGGCTTCTTAAGGGAGGCGATCCTTGGGAACTTTCACTGTTTACAACTGCAACGGCCCTGTTCATGTCCAAAGGCTCAGCAATCGTTACGGGCTCAGCCCAAGGCATAGGTCGCGCTATTGCTCTTCGGCTAGCTTCAGATGGATATGACATTGCAGTGAATGACCTCTTTTTTAAAGAAAACCAACTACAAGAGTTAGTTGGGGAAATTGAAGGAAAGGGAAGGAAGGCAGTCGCTATTGTTGGAGATGTTTCTAAGGAGGAGGATGTGCAGAATCTCGTTGATAAATGCGTAGAAGAGTTAGGCGAATTATCGGTGGTACGTCATCCGAGTTTTCTCTCGTACTGAGAAGGACTGTTTCTTCCTTCAATGCGATTTATTATTTAGTAGATGGTCGCGAATGCTGGCATTGCGACACCCAACACCAACATTGTGGACAGTAAGTTCTATCCTTTTAATCTGATAACTACCCATATAAGATTATCAAGCTCCTTTGGATGTCTGGCAGAACTATTTATCTATCAATCTGACGGGAACATTCCTATGTTATAAAGCTGCTGCGAAACAGCTGATCAAACAAGGAAAAGGCGGAAGAATAATTGGTGAGTCTACAATTTGAACTCACTAATATTTCTCAGATTAAGTAAATTCTGATGTTCTCCTATTATTAGGTGCATGCTCAGGTGCAGGGAAGCGAGGTTAGTAATAAAGCCAAATATGTCAAAGTAACTGAGCTAATTCAAAGACCATAGGCCCACCTGTTTATGGGTCATACGCTACTACGAAATTTGGTATTCGAGGATTAACTCAAAGTCTTGGCATGTTAATATCTCCCCCCCCCGGGATATATGCTAATTTCTCCTCTGTTTCGCAGCTTCCGAAATTGGCAAGTACGACATTACTGTAAACGCGTACGCCCCTGGAGGAATTGACACTCAGCTACGTGAGTATAACCAAATGTAGACCGACCACTGAATATTTGACTAATATTTTATACTTCCTAAGTACGTGACGGAGATGCTAGTATTTCAGCTGCTTTAGGAGGACCTCCCGGGACTTTCTTGAAGATCGTAAGTCTAATTATATATGCATACTATACCTTTTTATTTATTTATTTTTATGAAACAAGCTTGAAGCTCGATCTGTACTTCCTAAGAAACTTGGCACACCAGAAGACGTGGCAGCTTTGGTTTCTTACTTAGTTTCTGAGGAAGCTGGCTTTATAACTGGTGGGTGTTCAGAGACACATATTTTCTGTCACGCAGCTTCTGAAGTCACTATTTATAGGTCAATCTGTCTCGTTGAATGGAGGGTCATTCTATGACTGAACTTAGTTGTACGTATCTCTAGTACTAGTATTCTTCGTGCTTATTGGAAGTTCAACACTTATTTAAATATATATGGAGGAGATAAATGTACATTTATAATATGGCGGTCCATTCGCACAAAAAGCCAGAAGGGGTACACACGAAGCCATGGCCAGTGCCCATGCCAGGGTTGTCCAGATTCAGATGAAATGCACGGAGGCAATATGCGGCTAGTGAAACGCGTCAATAAACGCTCACAAACCTTATCGTTACAACAACGATCACCTCGCAAGTCTGAACAGACTAACACCGCAAATCCTCCACTGTACGCGTCGTTTATCAAGTTAATATAAGTTGAAATCTGATTTTTTTAGAAGATGTTTCGTGGCAGCAAATCCCTAAATGAAGCCTTTCATCGTATCAGTGCAGCCACAGATACCACAGATGCTCCTGATCAGCAGTCGATATGCTCATTCAATATACAACGATTGCCCTTGGAACTTGTTTCAATCGTATTCGTCGTTGGCTCAGAAGACGATGGACTTGCTTCTCCGCATTGGGGCACAATCTGCAGCCACGTCTGTCGAATATGGCGCAAAATCACGTTGGGGACACCAGTCCTATGATCATCTATCTACATTTGGACACCGAGAGATTCCGAAAGGCTTACCGAGTGGCTCACACGGTCGAAAAAAACACCTTTGACTTTAAGAATTGACATGGTATTATTGCTTGGTACATCCTCACGAATTGAACGGCGGACCCATGGGGTTATCTGGGATGCAAAGATGTCATCCGAAACTCTGGACTCCGTTGTTTCAAATGTATTCTGCTTGGAGCATTTTGATTTTGCCTGCAATTCGCAGATTACCGCTTTCGGATGGCAAATGCAGCTTGCTGACGCATTGCCTAGTGCACCTATTCTGGGGCATTTCCAGCTCGTATGCGTGGAAGAAATCCCCCCAGATAGCCACGGAGATTTTCCTTGGACAATATTGGATGAGCGCCCTCTTTTGTTTTCTGAGGGTGCGCCCAAGCTTCGTCACTTATCATTGGTTAATTTTCATTACAAATAGGATCCAACCCCAATATTCCCTTCCTTGGAGTACCTGGACTTATCATATTGACAAAACGACTCAAATATTAATGGGACACAGCTAACTCTGTTGTTGGAAGAGTCTTCAAAACCAGAGGATCTCTTTGCCATTGGACTGGGTTCTACGACTGAGAATTGGACATCCTCTGGTATCTCCGTTCGTGGTCTTAAAGTCTTGGATATATCATGCGTGACTACGGATAAAGTAGTCTCTCTTCTCGGACAGCTTAAGTTCGATAATCTTGTAAATTTCTCCCAGTCATTCACAATAGCCCCGCTCGGCACTGACGTATACTGCTGTCATTCAAATGAATACAAAGGTCTTGGTTTAGAATTGCTTCCCCGTGAAGGTATCGCAAGACTTTTCATCATTCAGATCAATTCGTTGCGAAACGGATGTCTCGATAGAATCACATATTGCAGACTGACATCTTTTGGTTGCACGTATGGTGAAGCCCTCGAACTTCTGCAGGCATTAACCAATATCTCTTCCTTGCAACTCAATTTCCAGTATCTTACTGTACATTTTGCGAAGGTATTAGGATCACCTGGGATTATATGTCCGAGACTACGTGTCCTGCATTATGCAGGACACGCAAGTTTCCGTAGTCAGTCACCATGCCTTTTACGTATTCTACGGAACTGCTGAGATATGGGGCTGCCTATTTACGAGTTGGGTATCGATGCGAATGACGAATATACCGAAGATAATATTGCCTTGATCGCGATATCTGTCAAGAAGCTAGAAGTATATGGTGGTATGTTGTGTTCGGATTGGGATGCTCCTTACTATGGAGGTATGGACGAAGACGAGGAAGACGAGGACGAAGAACAGGATGAACAGGATGAATCAGTCGATGACGAAATCGAGAGTGACAGGGAATGATGAAGGCAATAATAATGACTGGAGAGGATACGGAGGAGGTGGGAATGAAGACCTCGATGAATAATAAGGCTATTCAATGCTCGTAAATAGGCAATTATCACGATTTCCCGTGTTCAAAAGTCAAACATTCTCATTTTAACTATAACTCCCTCTTATTTCGTCATCCAAAAACACACCATGGTTGGCTGTCAGATGAACTTTGAAGGATTCTTTTATTTCACTCTTACGCTCCAGATAACCAGACTGTCAGATGTCCTTGTCTTGCCATTCAGTTCCAGGCCCCTGCGATTTTAAATAATTAGTAATAATAGTGATAAGTACGTTTGTGGCCTAGAGAATAGTTTTTGATAATATAGTAAATTTATTTCACGGAGTATAAGGCTGCTCCTTTGGATTTAAAATCTGAAGCTAATTGCTGACCTATTGTCGAATTCAAGGTAATCGTAAGCAAAGTGCGTAGGCACGATCTCAATTAAATACATATCGTGGAAAAGATAAGCAAGTCTTTTTATAGAAGTGGTGATTTTATTCAAGAGCGATATCTAGTCTATGGCACAACATCTTGAAAAGTCCATAACGTAGAGTAAATGCTAATTAATCCATCAAAAGCAAAAAAAATCGTTATATGTTAGGCGTGAGTCTATATTATGATTATAATCAGTCACCACGAGAAATCGTATGTAATATTGCAGATACTCACAAATCGAACTTGACCATATCGTCCAGATTAACAATAGCAGATGAAATAAGTTCTCTAGCTTCAAGCCACACCCAAATCTGCAGCAAATATTAGCATGTAAAATAATGATATTATAGAAGAAATTATACCTTCAACATTGCTCCAATATTGCTGTCTTTCAATTGGCTCATAGTCTCTTGCGTCGTCATCTGCCTTCCAAGTTGTCTCAAAATAGGCAAGCTACTCTTAAATAAATCCAAATTCGGGTCTAGTTGTCTTCCAATCCCCTCCAATAATAATACGGAAATGACAGTGTTTATAAAGTCTGCTTCCATCTTGACATGATGTTGACGAACGGCCTTCAGCACATCGGTAAGGACATCCGAAATCTTGATCTTCGCAAGAGAGAACGTCTTCGCCTTGACGTTGAGTACCAAATGCTGTATCTTGAGTGCGAACGTTTCAGGGTCTACTGTGAGCTCGGGTGTACGACAGCGCTCTACCATGAGCTTCCCCGCCCGGTACCCGTCGAATTCGGCGATGGCCCTGAAGAGATCCAGGAAGTTGCGCCGATCATGAGAATCCAGTGTTGTGATTAGGCCAGCATCGATGAAGACCAACTCCGGTTGATATCCTTCTTTCCATAGACGGCCTAGACTGGCGCGCCATGCTTCGGGATGATGGATGAGGGGTCGTAGACGGTCGATGACAGCATCCTGTTCCGCATGCTGTGTAGCGGTGAACTCGGTGGTAAGCTCCTTGTTAAATATAGACGCGGCAATATTGCGGAGGACAAAGCCCGTGGATGGTTTGTAAAATTTGATCATGATGTTGCCTGGGTGGAGGTCGGCATGCACAAAGTTATCCAGAAGGAGCATTTTCTGTGAACATCATCAGTCGGATGTCGGATGTCAAAATAACTTTTGGAGCTTACCAAGAATGCGTCCAGACCGGACTCGGCGATTGCATCATCGAAAGGACCACCGCCATTCTGCAGAAAAGCCTTCAGCGGCAGCGCATTCTCATACTCCTCGATCAAGATATCCTTAGTCGAATAATCTTCCAGGGGCCTAGGGAACGTTACAGCGGCCATCCGCGAAGAGAAGTGTTCTTCAAACTTTTTCAGATTGTTCACCTCATTCCGCAGATTCAGCTGTTCATTCATCATCCTACCAAACACATATACTTCTTCCGGTAGTGAAATCCATTCCATCCCGGGGAATAATGATATACAATGCGCGAAGAATGATATAATGCGCAAATCGCGTTGAATCATGTGTGCAACGTGAGGATGTTGGATCTTCACTGCTACGTCGGCGGTAGGGACCGCTGGCGGAGGATCTGGAGGAATAATAGCAGGTATCTTTTTATTCTTGCGCCACGACAATGAGGGCCGTTTAGGATCTAAATACGCTGGTGGGAGCAGGTCGGGGCGTAATTTGGCACGGTATACCTGGAACGGTGTCAAGAGTCAAGCAAAGCAACATGAAGGGAAACACGACAAACCTGGGCAATAGCACCGGTGCCAATCGGTTCCTCATCGAATTCTTCGAACACCTCAGAAAATGGACGACGAAAAACGGATTCGATGATACGCTTCGTATGTTGCATTGAATGAGGCTTGCCACCGGAGTGTAACCTGCCCATCTTTTCACACAATGCATCGGGGAAGATGTCAGCTCTGGAAGCTGCCCATTGTGCGAGCTAATAGTATATTGCTGTCAGCAGAGCGGCTTCACACCAGAATCGTTGCATACGTACTTTAATAAACGTTGGTCCCGCCTTCACCATTTGCCGCACTAGAAAATCATACCACCAAACAGCCCCCCATCTTTCTCCATCCTTATCATCGAACCGTAATCGCCGCTTTTTGCCAGGTCTATCATTTTCATTGGATATCCGTCTTCTCCTCGGAGCACCAGAGCCAGGGACGCCTATGAGAATCATCGGTGAAGTAACAAGGACTGGGATAAAGAGATAGCATAGGTATATGAATCGTCGTGTGGTCAAAAGAGGGTCTAGGATATATGTTTGAATAAAGCGTGTGATCTTGGTGAGGAAGGGTTGCTCTTCATAAGGCGAATGTATGAGTTGAAGGGGCGCATCAGGACATGGTTCCTCAGAACATGGTATCACGGCCGGAGAAGAAAAGAAAATTTGGTTGGCATTTTTTGGCTTTGGAACAAAGTAGATTGCCAACAATCCAACCGCTGGAACTCCAAAGAGAAGGCGGCGAGATATTCGCCAACGCGGAGCACCGAAGTTCGCTCTCTGCGAGTAAAATCTTGGTTTAAATTGGTAGAAACCCGTAGGTCTTCGGAGGTACGGTATACTCTCGAAGCATGACTGAAAAATATGCCTCTGCAAACCCGTCGGAAGGTGGGACAGCCTAAATCGTGGTAGCATCCTCTTCACCGTCTCTTTTCCTGAAAAAAAAACACAAGGGGTCGTCTAGCGAACTATAGCAGCTAATTTGACAAATCGCTCACCGCGAAATTCCAAATAAAATTCTCAAAAATAACGAATATGTATGAACAAGAAGAAGAGCTGGCGATACAACATACTGCAGTCTATGTGTGGAGGAGCGTCATACTCGGTCGGCACCACTTCAAATTCCGTTAGCCGCTCAAGTTTCTTGACGTAATTCCATCTTTGGCGCCGATTTGGATGCTCTCACTCTACAGAGGTATACCCACTCCTTGCATTGGGATATGTCTATTCCTTCATTTGAAATCGTAACTGCCTCTAGAGCCGCAGTAAGTCAACAGTAGACAGTCGCGGTGATGGAGGTTTACTCGGATCTTGAACCAGTTCGTACACTTTCGCACGGTAAGTGGCTAGCCTCAAGGAGCATTCATTCTTCCCTGTGCTTTTCTTTCTTAAATACCTTTTTCAGTTTTGGTAGATCATGTGATTCTAGCCGCTGTCCCTATACGGTCCACTGTCCCTATATGGTCTCTGGCTCCTCAATGTCGAGCGATTTGCAAGATCTTGATCCTATCAAGCAGGTCAACGTTCACGCTCACGTTCACAGCTCTATATTCCACAGCTTAAGTGTATTCCGGCTGTATCCTGCTGTATGAGGGTGGTATTGCGTATCCTCGGGAAGCTGACGAGAACCATTGTCAGTATAAGCGCCCATCTAGTACCTTTTTGTCATTGTCCTCTCTTCCTTCATTGGCAGTGCTGCATACCTGCCGGCTAATCTCTACCCAAAATAGGCTAACAAATATGGTTCAAAGCGAATACAAAAGAGTGTGTATTTTTTTGCCGATTTATCCAGAATATAAAGATAAGGATAGGTTGTAAAGGAGAACAATGGATATTTTGACCCCATTGACAATAAGGGTTGGACAAGGGAATTATTATACGGCCAGATCTAGCGAACCCATAGGACAATGAGGCGGTGTGGTATTCGCGCTCCACTAGGGTCGTGCGTCTGAGAGACTATGAAAAGCAAATCTCCGCCATGCCCCTTCTTCCACATAATCACCCACTTCCGGACGTTAAAGGTGCGTGCCCGACACATAACCCTTGGTTAGTGCTTTAATTAACCACCGTACAGCTATACCACGACCACTATGGATCGTCAAAGTCGAGAGCGCATTGCTGCATTCATGTTTCTACAGATATTCGGCGGACAAGTCTTAATGCCGCTGATAATCATCACTGCTTCGATATCCAAGAGAGTCGTTCGCCATCCAATCTTTTTGAACTTCTGTACCACACTAGTGTTGTACTCTTTTTCCTACACGTTATTGTACGTACTATCAGTGAATCTATCCCTCGTCGATACTGAATATTCGGACAATAGGCTGTATGCTGGCCAAGTCAATAACCCAACACCTCCTGTCGCGTTATGCCTAATACAGGCTGGCATGGTGGGTGGAGCACCGCCAATGGTTGCGCTATCCGTCTTCATGTTTACATTACACGTGAGTTTAATCTCTAGCTTTATTCTATTGGACGCTGATTTGACCTTCAAAAGTTGAACCTTTCCATACGCGAAGTCTCCAACCAACGAGCCCCATATACTGCTGTAAAGATTCGCACGATAGCGGTTCGTTATTTTCCTTCAAGGCGTACTGGAATGCTTTGATCTGACTTGTTTCCAGATGTTTGCCGCCCCTTATATTTTGTATTTGATAGTATTCACTTCTGTGGTTGTTGTGAGTTTTTCTTCGCGATAATTTAATATAATTCTAACATGTAATTATAGTATGGCGGTCAACATCTTGACCAAGTCGTAAAGTATCCATATTACTGTACGCTCAAAAACAGCGTGAGGTATGTATTTCTTTATTATCGCTTAGATCCAACATTCATATTTTTGTAGCACCGACATCCGAGAGATAATAGGTGCCGTCTGCCTACTTGCTGCCATTGTTTTCCAAGGTACGTTAGTATTATTTTATTAGCAAAATCCGAACAATTTCTAAAACAAGGGGAATTTTTTAGTATGGACGACATGGCTGGTTAGACAGTCCAGAGTGTATCAGTCGAAAACAATCTCTATTACGAGCTTATCAGTACTTGTTCGCGCTGCGCTCTTAATTATCTGCAATGCCATGGGCTTGGCGTACGTATGTTTCACTTCATTAAAAAACCACTGTCCTTATGCTGTATTTGCTGTATTTATTAGAACTTCAATTATTTTCATCACCGATCAAGCAGGACCGGTAACAAACATGACCCTTGCTCTCCGTAAGTTTCATTCATTCGAGTCTATCGCTCAAAGCACTCTTATTTACGATGCAATCTATCAAGATCCCTTATTGGCATTCTTTATCTTCGGAACGCAAAAGGATCTTTGGGACGTTTGGCGTTTCTGGAAGAAACCAACGCAACAGCCCCAGTCGGCCCGGGAGAGATATGTTACGATGCGGGATAGCAATTTCTCAGCTTCGAGTCTGGCACATCTAAAATATTCTCATCCAGAGAGTCCTGTCAACTCGCCCCTCCAACTACCTTCACCGCCATCGCCACCTTCGCCAGCGCGGTATCCTTGGGTATGAGTGGTGGACTTGTATGCGATCTGGGACTTTTGGTTTACTTTAATTGCTTCACGGACCATGAATTCTCGTGGATGATAATCGCGCTGTTGATTTCGCATTCTCGTGTTCGCTTTCAGAGGATTTCCTCTAAATTATAATCTTTTCTTTGTTTGTATGGGGTCTCGAAACGGATATTGTGGCCTTTCTGTATTCTGTATTCTGTAGTATAATAACAACTGTACTATTGTTTTATCAATTTCAAAAATATGACTCGAATAACACCATTTCAAATTAAGTTGACGTCCCGTAAATTCCGTCGAACCCCATTCCAACTGCCCTACGTGACAGCACGGCTTGCTGTGAAAATAACTCGCCATGGGCTAGAGGATATATGTATCGGATCATTTCCCCCTTCCATGGAACAGGGATAAGCGGCTTCTTGACAGACATAATAGGTTGGCAGGGATATCGAAAAGTAGGTATTGAGTCGGATGGGAGGATGAAAATCACTTTCCAGGATGTGATGCCATGTTCGATAGAATAGCTGGACTGATCTTTTGCAGAGATTCCACGTATATTGACTGCTTCTAAGACAGCGCCATGAGGAAGATATAGGGGTGTCCGTCTTTCATCCCGAAATCGTGGACCTGTCGTATCTGATCTTCGGCCCATTTCCATTGACAATTAGAAAACAGGTACAATTGGCCGTCTATACTTCTTCCCAGGATGGCGGTTTTTCAATATCATGAATCCGTTGACAGATACACGTTCCAATGTAGCCTGGGAATATTGCTGGGACTCTGTACGCGAGGGTGATAGAAGGATGTCCTTGTAGTGTTTTGTTAAGAAGTCCCGGACAGCATAATAGAAGATAGTTAGTATCGTGATACTGCTGTTCCTGTGGTCTTAGACTTCATTGAAATAAAGATCCAAGTCCGGCTACAAGTATTTTCTCTATAGTTTGATGGACATTTCAGCACCGTAACGGTTTGAGATGCTTCCAGAAGAACGTCACTGCTGATCAGGGAATAAAACCAACACTAAATCATTCAGCTGAACATTGGTAAGGTTGTATTGTGTCTTGAGGAAAAGATCTAGGACCGAGTTCGGTCTGTTATGTTTCAAGAATTCGACTGATCTCTTCTCATAATCATCCGACCTCGTTGCTACGAAATGAAAGTTCCTAAAACTGGAATTACCACGTAATCAAGCTAACTTTTAATCGAAGAATTCATTGCCCTGGGGGCTTTAAAACGGAGCCATCAGTAAAAGCAGAATAAAAGGTAAGTTTGGAGACTCACCCGCTATGGATTAACTCTCTTCTGCTTGGACAGCTAATGATCAAGGTGGTCGGAGTGAGCTTGGAGCAGACTTCCGCCGGAAACTAGAGGTTTTCATGGAATTTGGCAAATTTCTTAGAAAAATTGCGACGCGTCTGTTGAAAGACGGGACCACGAGTAAAGGATGGACGAAGCGTTCGGAAAAAACGCAACATGTCTAAAAGGCTATGACGTAAGCCTGTCCTATTATTCCGCTCGAAACTGAGAAGTTGTTGAAAATAAAATATATTTAATTTGTACAGTGAGGCACTGTTCAGACTGCGTTGCAATTGACGAAAATACATGGCTCATAATGAGTCATAATGAGCAATATAAAGGAGAGGACTCAAGTACTGCATAAGTAGAGTTGCACAGGTAATGATGCAAGGCCCGTGTGTCCCGAAGGCGCCGACTTAGAGCGAAAGTATTCGTAGATATTTCAAAATTGGGTGACACATGTGGTATTAGCACGTTTAGTAGGTATTTATCTTACGACATTTACTCCGATATTCACCCCATGACGCCTTTCGGAACAGTCTTAACGACTCCTGGGTAGTATAGTGGGAATTACACGCTGCCATGAGATACGCTATGATTAGCGACTGCGAGACCAGGGTTCAAATCCCTGTCCGGGAGCCATTTTTTCGGGTGCTATTTTCGATTCCCTGTCGTGGCTTCTCGTCTCATACTAAGTAGTTTGAGGTAGTTCCACTATGACTGTCTCTCTATTCCTTCACACTAACATCATTTGGGCTAGTGAAGGATGCAGTTAAATCTGTTCTTTCAGCGTACTAACTGATAGCGGTCAGACGAATATCCTTAGTAAACTCGATAACGACTGGATTAGAGTGACCACTCACTTCTCCGCCGACCAAGTAAAGAACATTGTTTTTTCCCAAGATGGACGAGTACCGGTGCTTGCCATGGGATCTGTGATTCCAATATTACCATCTGTCCATGTCAGAATTCACATTTTAGTAGGTGAAGTTGGGCTAAGTCCCATATTACCAACAGCAGGAAATTCACCCACCGTGCCCGGAGAGCTTCGATGGGCCACATTAGATGCCCCAAAGGATTCAACTAAGAACCTACTGTGGGATTGTTGACCTTGAATTCAAAAGACACCACCGTTTCACCAGCCGAAATGGCACTGTACCCAGGGTATTTTGACGCGTTCGTAAATCACCTTTACTACAATGGTTAGGAACAACAACGTATAACTCTCATAATGCCTTTGTGATTGCAGGACTTAACACTGGAAAATTATTGGACCCGTGGAGATCAGATGTCAAGGTAAGCCTTCCCTCCATATTTTTCGCGGCAAGAAGATGGCTAAACGTCTAAATAGGAATTGTCATTTCATTTTATGCCGGTTGGACACTTTATGAACAATATACCATATTCTGTTAAGATCGAATTATAGGAATGGATTTATGGTCATATTACAATTATCTTGCTTTCTAAGCACGAATCAGCTCGAGATATGATAGAAGAGAAGAAATTTAGCTCCTAACGTCCATAGAAAATCATCAGGCCTTCAAGTTGTCTAGTCCAATACTTCAAGAATACTCAAACTCTCGTATCCAGCACAAAGTTCATCCTCGCCTTGCTCTACGTTAGTATGCGCATCTCCCTCTTCGTCGCCAGTCCTCTCCGGGATAATGAATATGCGGGACCGACGTTAGAATCATCTAGGTCACCGCTAAGTACATGTTGATACAAATCTTTCACCTGTAAATGCAAGCATCAACTTATTACACGTCGTATACGTCGTATAAAGGGGCGGAAAACATACAATCTGTTGCCACGTTTGCCGTCCAGAACCTTCTCCGCAAACGACACATCTGAATAACATCCTACGAAGCAAGATCCGGGTATCAGGCAATATCTCCATACCTCCACTGAGTGCGGGGATCACCGTCTTGATTACGAAGAGAGTTGTCTTCATATCGAACTTGAAAGCCTGAGCTGCGGCATGAATTTCAGAAGGAGTGAGAGAGGATTCGGGGTGATCGTGCGCTATCAATGAAGGGAATTGAATTATCTCATCGCATCCGAGGCAACGGAAAAACGTGGTTGGCAACCGAAGGAATTCTTCTTTGCTCGAGGGAGGGATTCCAATTTTATCGTAATAATCTTCAGATAATCCGCTTAGGATGTCGAAAGCCTCGGCTGGAATTTTTGAAAGCAATTTGCTCGCGACCATTTCCATCATCTGGTCTATTTCGTTT
>KN837335.1:160028-179416 GCA_000827215.1 Sphaerobolus stellatus SS14 | reverse complement strand
TGGCTGCGAATGCGAATGCGGCGGCGGCATATGGACCTGCGCATGCGCGTACGCGTCCAGCTGTGGTTGATGCAAATGCGCGTGTGTAGGGGTCGACACCTTATTACGGCGCCGTGCCCGTATCGTAAGGGTTCCGCAGACACGATCCCCGTATCCGTATACGGTACTACTGAGAGGTGCCGTATGCGCCCGTACACATACGGCCGGATACGGGTTCGCTCCCACGACCCAGAATGGAACGAGCGGCATGCTGATGCAGTCTCGTTCTATTTTTACTTTAGCCAAGCCTCCAACTCCCACCGCCGTGTCTTACTGCAATATGGCCAGTTGATAGCATTTCTAGGCCTTAAGTGTTGGCTTGTATTAGGTTAATACTCTATAGAATTGATTGATCTTTTCTCTGATTTTCTATGATTTTTTCGACAGTCTATATTTCTTCAAGATTGATCAATCTCCTTACATTCTTTAGGCCAGTTGTGAGTTTAATTTGCATTCCGTTGCGTTTCTCTTCTAATATAATTTAGTATTGGACCCTCGTATTAACCTACAACAGGTGCTTTATGATTACCAAGATGACCCAGAGCTCCTTTCGGAAACTCCCTTAGGTATCAGCGAGGAAGATCCTTGCGCCAGAGGACGATGGTCTGATTAAAGCAGATGAAGCATTGGAAGAAGCGAGTATATGATGAGAGGCGGGTGGACTCGGACTTAAACTTGAACTCGAATGAAATGCTGAAGTATCGTTCCTTACTCTACCATGTATCCACTCTTCTTTAACCGTTGGAATTCAGTTGTGCTGTTTGTAAGTCTGCATTATATCATCAAATACTTCAAGAAAAATTATAAGATGCATGCGCTGAATCTAAAGAATTCTTCAAGATCATGAGGTACCGTCCGCCGTCGTTGTATATCCCAAATCTACCCACTTCCTTAGGCGAGTGCCGTATATGATTGTTATGAATAATAATCTGGAAGACCAGTAAGTAACATAAAGACCAGCGTAAATCCGCTGCGCTTACACGAAACCAAACCAGGCTACACTGGCAGCAAGTGCACAGGTAGCTACCACGCCGATGCTCTCGATTAACGGAAGCGCAAAAGCCGACGCCTGTGCCGCGAAGAAATGGCGAATTCCTCTGAAAAACATTGAATTAGGATGGAATATGTATGATATATGGAAGGAAGAATGCCAGTGAACGACTCACGAAATGACGACGATCACCTCTGCAGTCTGTGTTTGCAGGATATCCACCGCGTACGTCCCGCTTGGTCCAATGACCATGACGAGCTGATTGAAGTTCCACACAAGTAAGCTAAATTACTATGCAATTGTCTGAAAAAATCCTCACCCCGACTCCATTCGCGAATAAACACAAAGCAAATAATCAAGCCTATTTTCCTCGGAATGAATTGGATTGCAATGCCGTACATCAAGACGGACAAGGGGACAAGGAACATTGCGCCTGGGAGGGTGGCGAGGAGGCGGTCTTCAGGTAGCCATTTTCCTCCTCGCTGTTTGCGTTTGCTGATGATGATTTTATCGGAGATGCGGCCGACTATTGGGGATCCAACTGGTAAACAGGGCTGTTAATCGCTGTCATGATACTTACTGTTGGAGTCTTGACTTACGAGTGCTCCCTAAGCCTGAAGGAAGGAAACAGGCTCTGATAAGAGCAAGACTTGTCAATCCGTAGTGGGGTCCCTAAAGTAGAGGTTTGAAGTGTCCTTTCATATTTGTGTATAACAATATTACAATGGTATAGGACAGAGGAATGAGCATTACTATTGATAATAAGTTGATTAAGTCGTTCTCGGAACGCGAGACTCTTACCATAATCCGTCATGAATGCACACGCGGTCGCAATAGCCTATAAGGTTTATGAAATCCAGCTTCCATACTAATTATCTAGTTGACTTGACTCACCACAAAGGAAACATTTGGTCCTCTGAGAAGCTTTAAGCTTTGAAACACCGCACCGTGTAATATGCCCCAATCGCCGTGCCTCGTTCTTCGAGCTTGTAGATGTCCGAGATCGAATTAACACCGGCACTGATGAAACATGATGCTGCAGATGCCTGTAAAGCACGGCCTATAGTCAATTGCACCACCGATGTCGATAGCGAGACTATTAAAGAGCCGAGACACATGAGAGGCAGAGAAATCAGGTAAGTGGGTCGTCGACCATCTGGAAGGAAGCTTGGTAAGTGTTACTAATGAGAATTGGTTGTTTCAATCTTACAAAACCGAGAATATGAAGCCCGGATAAATGCGGAGATACAAAGCATAAACATGTAAAGCCCGACGGCGGTGAAACTAGGCAAATTCAGAATATTAGCCACACCGCTTTCTACTGTACAATCGACTTGGGGAAAAATACTCACACAAGAAAGATTTCGTGGTCTGAGTCCAAAGGATATAGCCGGGTTTTTAGTGGGTATGAAGGTTTGGAAGCCTCCATAGGCACATACCATCCTTCGAGCCCCACACAAAAGGTACCAAAGGTACCTCAGTGCGTAACAGCATTTTCCCGGTCTGGAGACACTATGACCATATGCCACTTTTTCTTTCTTCCTATATATGCTTCTCATAAAAACCCACTGGTGAACACCAGGTATACAAGCAGAATCCTAAAGGGTGGCAAGGCTACCTGTTTTTGATTTGCAATTACTCCATAAAAAAATAAAAAAATATATACCAACGCCGTGCTTACTTGATTACTTCCCCAGTCGTATTCAGATCCTTCGCCACTTCCGGGACACATGGAACAAATGAACTTGCTGCAAAGGCTTTGAAGAGGAAACCGAGCATAAGGATCCTCCTTGGGGTTGTGGAGTAAGGGTGTATTCTCGCTCATGACAGAGCTTGGAGTAGAAGAGACCTGTGCATTTATTTTTTAATGTTCAGTATTTAATTAGAGCTTACAGACCTCCTGATCCGTACTACCATGTACAACCCGGGCCCTCTCTATCGCCTCCCTGCCCGCCATGAGCCCAGATTTAAAGGGACATTAAAAAAGGCATTAACGCGGCCCTCATGATCAGGCTCGGCTTAAACTCTTACTGCTACAGGCGCCCATAGTGGCTCTGGCAGCGGGCCCGTCGACCATTAAAGTCCAACGACCAAGCCTAGTTAAGCTTTATATTTCTCCCTGCTTGATCTTGTTTGATTTCTCCGCACGAGCCCACACGCCGGGGATCCGCACCCACCAGTCATCACGATCGACGTCAGTGCCGCTGCAGAATGGGGATTGTTTGATCTGGATTTGAGGTCCGGGTGGTCAGGGAGGGGCCGGCATGAGGATGGATGGAGGGTCGGCTGAGGGACGAGAACGACTTGGTTCAAGCCGTTCAACTGAGAGGAAGGAAGGAGGTGAGTACTTAGAAAAGGAGGTAAAGATACATACTTACGAGGGATCGTCATCGGAATTGCCGCCGGTTAGACATCAGAGAGAAAAGGGGCTCAGAGGGGTCGCGTCAATAGTAGAGAGTTCAAACATAAAATAAGACTTGACTTACGCGTCCCTTGGGCTTCAGATCATCAACGATACCGGGATGATCTTTGAGAGAGAGAGAGAGAGAGAGAGAGAGAGAGGCCCAGGTTGCTTGGCATGAGGTGGATGTTGTATCCGTGACATACGTGGATGGAACGACGGGCCCTTCGAAAAGACAACGCGGATTGGTGGGATAGAAAGAAAAGACCGGGTCTAAGATTAAGATCGAAGGACGAATCGAAAGAGATCACGAGAGCGAGAGAGCAGAGCAGGCATACAGAAAACGTGGCATGATGTGCGTTCACAATTTCCTTAAGCGGTCCTCCTCATTGGCCGCCTCTGCGCATGCTTCGGGACCGACAGCACCGAACCGAGACGTCCTCATCGCGATCCACTCCCGCAAACGCATATCACCACAATATTTATTTATTCTTTATTTCTTCCCCTTTCGATTCTGGTACGGAGTCTGCTATCATATCATACAAGTAACTAATTACAATAAGTCATAAGATACCCTGTCTGCGCACTCGAGTTGAGCCATATATGTATGTTTACAGGAGTTGAAATGGAAATGGAGATGAAATTACGTCGATGCGCATCTCGCTACTTGGTGCCCTGGTACTTGATCTCCTCCACGGTAAACACAACCCCAACCGTTACCATGACGTCGACAGTCCTCGAAGGGATTTAGGTATAATACGTAGTGTCCGAGGTAGTGTGCAAGAGTAGTGTGCGAAGGTGGAATGTGGAGGCGAGAGGTGTGTAGTAAGGTAGAAAGCGACGTGGGATGAAAAATGGGACGGTCGAATTCGAATCGAAGGGAATAAGTTGGTGTAAAGGTGAGGCTGGAATAAAGAACGCGTTAGGATCGAGCGAAAGAACGAAAAACACAAATCTAATAAAATACAATCCCATAAATCCATCCCGCTCAACGTTGCACCCCCTCACATCACACACTCTTAAACTCCCTCTTCTCCACCCCCACCAAAATTTCCACCCTCAACGCCGCCACGCCTTCTTCCACCCACCGACAGTACTCCACCGCCATAAACAGCACCCCACTCTTCCCCTTCGCGCCACCGTTCCCCTGCCTCCCACTCCCTTTAGCTCTACCGCGCGTAGGGATGCCCGACCCAATCGGCGCACCAGCGGGCGCGAGCATCGTCGTGAGGGTCGCGTAGCCATCGCGGATTACGTTGCGGCGTTTTTGCTCGGAGAGGATTTGGTCGAGGCGTTTTGGGGGCGTAAAGAGGAGGGGATTTTGTGGGCGGGAGCAGAGGGGCGAGGGGGGCGAGGGGGGGCCGGGAGCAGGGCCGGGGACGGCACTATCTGCGGCACACGATCAAGACCGCGCTACGGCGAAAGAGTTGAAGAATAGGATCGCGAACCTACTGGAAAGGCATGCAACTGAGATTAGTGCGAGCTTATTCGTGTGGTTTATAATGCACGGGAAAAAAGGGTGAATATTACTGCTGCGGAAAGTTGCGGCAAGGTGCTCGGATACTCAAAGTTTCTGCAATCTGTCTGATATACGTCGAAGCAAATAAAGTCACAAATAATTGTGGCGATCTCAACTTAAGCTCTAACAACCCTCTCCATTACTTTCTATCAACAGAGAAAATGCTATTATTGAGTCTTCTTACCTTCCGGCTCATCCGATCGAATATAATTTACTATTTCAAACTTCATCAGAAGTGAAGACTTTTTTTACACCAAACAAATTTAGGTTACCACGGGGTTGGTTTACAGCCATACTGGGCCATGGCTAGGGACTCCAGCGACGTTACTCGTTTTCTGTCTGTTCCTCATCCATGGCAAAAGAGCGTTGACATTTCCATTCCAGAAGCTACTTTTTAAATTGAAAATTCTAAGATCTGCCCCCAAGGATTCAGTTGTCGGTTAATCAAATTCATTGCAACTTTTCACCCCAATCAGGCACTTGTGCGCAGAGTGATTGATAGAACGAGAGCAACAAGTAAAGGTAGGAATGTTATGAGGTTGATATATCATTTGAAATGTTCATATTTAAGGGGTATTAGATCACGATCTTGGAATGCAAGATGATGACTCAAGTATCGCAGAAGCACCATTGGATGGGAGAAGAATTATTCACGAAATTGTTGAGGGATGCACTATTTTTTTATTTTATTTTTTATAATCCATTTATGTCTATTTGGGGCGTGGCCCTATGTAAGACAATCGTCCCGGTACATGTATACTGTAATATAATCTATAATTCAGACCTTCCTGGCGTCTTTCCCTGCACATACTGCATAGCACGTCCGGGATGCACTATATAACACTTTGACATTGTGTTTGACATTGTTTAGTACCGACAGCATGAGGTGATGATCCAGAAGACCCTTTTGCCACTGGCTTTCAAACAGTGTCCAGAAACAGCTCCCGAATAGCCTGTGTGTCATTTCGTAGAAGATATTTAAATTTAAGGTTCCAAACTTGAACGATCTGACAATCATCCCGACTCGGAATGTCAATCAAGATTTATCTCGCAATAAATATATAGATTGCTTAGGAAAATGATGGTATAAAACTGTCAATCACGATGCAGAGGAGAATTATGGTTATGATTTATAGCCGACAGGTATTAATGGACCATCAAAGAGAAAGTGATCTGTGCCGTATAGCAGGCGTGGCATTAAGTAGGCTCAGATTTTGTTATTCTGGTTTTTAATACTCATAATAGAATACCTGTATGCTCAAGTTACTAAGTATAGTATGCGTGGCTACATATTGAATTCTTCGAAGGGTGCTTCTAAACAGGGAATCTTCTGATACTAACAAAATGCGTGGAAAATATTGAACGTCGAAAGGAAAGAGGAATGTTTGAGAAAAGCTTCGAAAGAAGGACAAGCGTCTCTCTATTCTTTTATGGTTAATATACACACAGGGGGACGCCCAAATCACTCTCAAGGCGTGATCGACGTAAATCTTCCCGCAAGGAAAAGCTGAGAGTCGACATACGTATATCAGCGAATGAGGAAAAGGGTGACCCAGGTGTCATAAAGGGCATTAAAGAGTTAAAAGACCAGAAATAGCACTGATAGATGACTCAGTCCTCCGAAGTGTGTCGGGAATACAGAAAACTAAATGTGGTTCCTGAGGAGCTCAGGAACCAAGTGGGAAATAATTTCAAAAAGAACGAGGAAGAGAGTATTAGTTATTTAAATGGATGGTTTGAGTATTGCGAGAACGAATCTGAGATTATGGGAAGTCCTTAGTACCTTTAGATTCCTGATTGGTAAATTCTAAAGTCACTCAACTTGGAGTGGCTATGAATCAATACACAGGCGGTCGAGTTCCCAGTGCATCGTCGAGTCATTAATAACCATGCCTATGTCAAATTAACGGATGTTCAGAGTATATGTAGGAGCCAGAAATTTTAAGGAAGATTTGAGGCACTTGAAAATTAAAATATTAAACGCTGAAGGAAGAGAAGGTCGAAGATCGAAAAGAGAATAAGAATTCATATAATCTCTGCAACAGAGACTGATCTGCCAGGGAACATGTTGATTATATTTAATGCCATCCGAGTGACAGATTGACCCATTATCAATCACTGACATCAATGTGGTATGTTTATTATAGACTCAGAACCAGCTCCAGTGTGTCAACCTGATTGGTAGGCAAGCCTGAGTGAATCTGCTCTTCTTGAAGACCAAAAGAGAACGTTTTAAAAAGAAACGAGAGAATATCTCCAACGCATTCGTTAGAGACATTGAGGAGAAACTTTGAGTCGATTTGAGCATAGATAGTAACGCTGATTTGGGATTCGAGTGATACTTAATAGAGTGTATTGGCAGCCAATATATATTAGGCTGCCGAACTTATAGCTTCTTCTGCCGACATTAGCTGGCCTACTTCGCGTATTATGGCTATTCCCACGTCCTTTAACGCTCGAAACAACCTTCCTCTTAGTACACTGGTATGACCTCGCTCCCGCCCCTTTCTACGCTTGATCCTGGGTCTTTCTATGGTACACCTCCACCAAAAAATAATTTTGATGGAAATCCACCTTTTACACAAACTTGCGTTGGACACCCTTGTATTTCGAACGGGAGGCATACCGAGAATGGCAGGCGGCTTACATAATGTAAGTTCAAATTACGCAGGCTAATGATAACATTAGAAACACTAATATATATTGGCTGCCAATACACTCTAATACACTCTGCCAAAACTCTGCTATGTGATTAGTTTCTAGTGATCAAGTTACGAACATCCCCAATGTGTCTAGTACGCACAGTTTGAAGAGTATAGTACGAGAAAAGCGGAGGCAAATCAGATACGCGATTGAAAGGATATTTGAGCCTTGAGTAGTTAATAGAGGAAGGCAGAGCTTAGAATGATGCCTGAGGATGGGAAGGTACTATGCGCTTCCCATGACAGATGCAAAGTCTCATTTACACTGGACTCGACGCAATCAATGGTAGAAGATGCATCTCGAGTAATATTCGCGACTCGAGATTACACGATGTCTACCAAAGCAAGCATGGATATTCAGTGTGTCGAGAAGAGCATTGAGGAAGACGCATTGAAAAGATGTAAACGATGTGCGTAAGGTGCGTTTTACGAGCCTTACGACTGCTCGCCACTATGGCACGAGCACATGCTCGAAGAAGATCAAACACTACTACGCATCCAATACACTTAAAGTAGATGAGACGTCATAGCAGGATGTCAACCGCAGCGTGTCCCGCGTCTAACTGAGCTGAGAATGGTGGAGAAAAGCTTAAGGGAACGGGCGCTACTGAGTTGATGAGTTGAGTCGCTCTCTCCTCATTGGTCGATCTAGTGCCCGCTCCAAATTTCAACCTGAAAATCCTAACGTCGCAGAACACGGTCTTTCCTTTAGCATAAAGCCCATAGAGATGAATGCTCCATTTACTCCAATACCATAAGTGCACTGAGAGCGCATTAAAATGGAATTACAATATACATAACATGAAAAGTATTCCCGTCGACAGAGCATCGTTGTTTTCGTTCTTCGGTATGGAATATCCAACGATGAACAAAGTCCAAACGGTGTGTCTCAATGGGTGTGGGTATGCGGAGATAAAGCGGAATATGGGCGGAGATAAGGTAGGAGATCGATAGGGGAGATAAGACGGGATAGGTGGAAAGACGGCATGGTTGGAAGTCCTCAGTCAATTCAAAGGAATACGTGGGCGCAAATTATGAAGCTAGAGTAGGGAATGAGTCAAGATCATAACCAAACAATCTGGAAAGAAAGACGAAAACGAACGTAATACAACCTATCCTCGATATCCTACTAATAGTGATAACCTTCTCTATCATCTTCCGACCACGTATGATACTGTCGTGCCCCAAATGGTGGTCTAACTTTGCCTTCAATCCCTTTCCTTCCACTCCTTCAGGCCGTACCCGACGGTATGCCGCAGCCAGCGGGATTAAGCGTCGTTGTGAACGATTGTGTCGCGCCGTTTTTGCTAGGAGAGGATATGGTTGTGTCGTTAGGCACGCGTGAGGATTGGAGAGCAGAGCCTTTTGAGGATGAGGAGGCTATGTTGGAATGGGTTGGGTGGTGTAACGCGTGGGTATGGGTGCAGCTTGCGAACGCAGTTGAAAACAAGAGCAGATTCTGTGTCATATGGATTGAAATACGCTTGGGATTCGCGTCGTTGCACCGAGTTCGACTCCCATTTGAGAGCCTCTATCTCCACTCCAGTGATCACCTCCATCCGTATAGCCAGTGGATATAAGTATGAAGCGCTCAATCCGGGTATGTGGGACGATGGGCTAAGTAGAGTCGTAGACAGAGATGGCGTATTTACCTACATGCCCATGGTTTCGGGCATCTGAAGACGATCTAATAGGGCGATAATATTTGAAGAAGCACATCATAAAGGATCCAGAGTCGAGGAGATCTAAGACCTGCGAGAGAAAGTTGAGAGAGAGCGGTGAGGAGCCATGTGAGCGAGAGATAATTTGATACTTAACCAAGTCAAAATCAGTCGATATTTTTTTTCTCATGGGTCGATGCGATATGCCTTAGAGGTTTCATGTTGAATGATAAGTATGTACGTAGTCGAATGAAGCCAATTGGCAATGTCAGAAAGCCAAAATAAGTGAGGGGAGATGCCTCCGCGCATAGCCGAGTGTCTCAAGCAAGCTCTCGTCGAGGCTCGACGACGCGGCCGACAACAACAACCCGAATAGGCAAACGTCTTGACGCAATATTATCAAGTTATCAGTATTTTTTGGAATTTGTTCTGAAGTTCTGAAGTCCGTTATAACGTCTCGATACCAGCGCCGGGTCCGTTGGTCAACTCCCTCTTGACTTCCTCCATCCAATTGATTGCGTCCTCTTCCAAAAGACTTCAATATTTGCTTCAATATGCAGCGTTAACATCAACTACTCCTTACTATACAGCTTAATGAACGGAATGCGTCTTCCGTGCTCGAATGCGGCGGAGCTATGGACTACGGCCCCATATCCGGACAGCGGAATGTGAGGGTTAGCCAGCCTCAAGTTGATCTTGGGTTGCCGTCACTGGTGGAGAAGCGATGGGACTAGACGGAGAAGCAGACTATGCAGAGACTCGGAGTTTGAGGATCTTAAGGACACATCGAACGCGACCTGAAATAAATTGGAGAAAGCAAATTTTTGTGAACACTCTTACCCTTGCGATGGCTTCAGTATCCTCTATACAAATGGAATGAAGACATTGAAATATACGACCAACCCTCTATTAGTCTGGCAACACTCTGTTTTACATTGACGAATCTTCGTTCCAATGTCCGCACGTCCTGCAGGTTTGTAACTTCCGATCTTTTACCCGAGGGCCCTCGATAACGACCAGCTAAAGAGAACTTGTCAGCGGTCTCCGACTTCCAACTGCGATCTGAGGGTCGACTGGGTCACATACTACTTGAACAGGACAATAATTTGCCTCAAGCTGTCCTCAAGTAACATCTCCGTCAGTCAATACCTTCGAAATCCAGACATCGTTTCCTTGAGATTGTAATCCTGGGACGGTATCATCCTACTTGATGGAGGTTTTGATTTCGTCATATCTAGATATGACGAGAACATCGGTACCCTCACCTATAAAACCATATCCTCGACAGGATGATATATCTACACACGTTTGAACGCATACATGGTAGCTCGTGGCTACCCTCATCTTCGTATCGAAGTGGGCGAAGGTGACATTCAAGTCGTCTCTTGTCCTTCCAACCACAATTTCGCATAACTTTATCTGCAGATTTTGACCGGAAACTTTGCAAGTTTTAATCCTTGATTGTTCGACGCCAGTAATAACTTCTATGCAATCATGGTTTCAGTGTCTGCCACAACTCTAATTATGAAAACCTAGTCAAGGCGTTGTGCGTCCCTGTTGCGAGATTAGAACTGGTCGGCAACGACCGGAGGTACATCGAAGATGAGTCGCGAAGGTGTTTAGAGGTATGGAAAAAGGCTAGTAATTTTTTTTACCTTTGTCTCTGGAGACTCATCCCCGGTATTTTGTTCATATACCCGTTAGATAAATGTATATCATTCGATACTACAAGACCAAGATACCGTACGGGTAGTGGGCTATCATGATCGCCCAGCTCGTCCTCATGATCAATAGTATTCTATGAAGTTAGTACTTATTTTCTATGTTCGTCTGTGAGACTTATCCGAGAGATTTTGAGCGTAGCGCCACCAGATAAATATTTATTCGATACTATTACTAAAAAAAAGACCAAGCTCCCGTATATGGAAGACGTGCTGTCATGCTCTATAGAATAGGCCGACTCATCATATTTATATTATAATCTTCTTACGATTGTGATAGATACGTCGAAGTGTGTGAGGATTGTACACTGTTACCTGTATACACCGTCGCTCACAATAAGGTCGAATATAATTTATAGATTTCACCGAGTGACCGGATCAACAAGTCATGCTGGATGAAGGATTTGAGAACGTTGGATAGTAGTAGTAGGTTTATGTAAATCTACGTATTCTACTTGTCATTAGCCCTTCTCAATTCTGTCCCGTTTGTTGTCCCGCACTCGGCAACCCGTTAGCGGGTAACGCCAATCGACCCGGACGATCGGCTGAGATAGCGTGATGCATTCCTGTCGGGCTCTATTTCTGCCGGGCTCTCAACCTGCGGGACAAAAGAAACATCTCTCGAGCTGTTTCTTTTGTCCCGCGGTATTCTTGGCATTTGATCTGAACACTTTGGGAAGTCTTGGTTGATACTTCCCCCCACTCCCCATGAACGCCCACATCGGGATCCGTGACACCGTCGCTGTGACTGTGTGTTACACATGGCCCGCCGTTCGCCCAGATCACGCTTGGTGTCGCTGCTCACTGCGTTCGGTCTTCTACTTCTGACCCAAGCTGAAGATGAGGATGTCGAGTTTTCGGCTATATACCGAACCATGTGATGACGGTGAGGTCAGCTGCTGGGGAGTCGAAGGGGTGGTGTAAGATTGTGAATAGTTCTGGTGATGGTCCCCATATAGATGATTTAATGGAGGAAGCATGACATGACGGTTATGGCGGGAGAGTGTTTGCATGGGAGGACATATATAGTGATTAGAGAGGGTAGAGTAATGCCCAGGTACATGTGAGGGAGGCGGGCCCGCCATATATTACGTCGGGGACCGGGGCTTCTGTGGTTCTTGTCGGGCTTACGTATGCAGCTATACAGTAGCGGGAAAACGCGCGGGACAAACTATCTCAATTCTACAGTGTCCCTAAGCAACCAGTAGTTCGGACGCCAACTTACAGACCGTGCCGAAGCTCCATCAAGGACAGCTCTCCCTGCGGCGATTTAAATTTCTCGACAATTATTGCGACTCCGCTATTTGCCCTTTGTGAAGATTTTCGTGACCTTCGTTTCAGGCGCGTATTTGGTCATTTTTATTTAAATGTTTGACGTAGTGTTGCCAACGATTCGATGCGGGTCGGATTAAACCGCGAACCGAACCAATAATAGACTGATCGAACCGAACCATTTATTAGTTGGTCCTGTCGGTTTGGTTTTATTTATAAACCGGTCCCAAGCGTTTTCGTAGAGACGCCCAAACCCTCTGAAATCCTCCAGCCTGGACATCTGATATTGACCGGCCAGGCAAAGCCTGCAGATCACCTGTGTGGCTTAGTTGGAAATCAGACGGAAATTACATCGAAATTCAGGACGCCCCAATTAGTTTGATTTCAGACTGTAAATGTTCAGCTGTGTAGCCCGCTGGAACCAGTTCCTACCATAGATAGCAGGAGTGTGACAGCGGCTAGTAGTGTCACACTGCTCCAGAGGTGTCACACTATTCTCAACATCATCGATTTTTCCAAAGAACAGGACCCGAATCCATTTGTTTCTTGCTAGTAATTACGTATATATACTATACAATATATACCATCCCTCCTCTGACTGATTCATGAGAAGACAAGTGGAAAAGGAAAAAATACCCTATAGAACCACGGTTCAGCGGAGTAAGACCGGTTTACAACCCGGACGGACCGCTAGGCAGCGGTCAGGGTCTCGAACCGTTGCTATTTTAAACCGAACCGTCGGTTTCGGTTCGGCTCGGAACCGAAACCGAACTTTGGCAACACTAGTTTGACGAGGATGGTGTCCGTGTGTGCAATCACTTATTAAATACAATGCCACGCAGCGACGGGCCGGTATGCGCAAATCTTATTACGCAGCTTATGTCTCCTTACTTTTGTGTCAAGCGCCACATGTCATTGTGCTCCTATCTAAATATAACCTGGTTCTACGCTGTTGACCCAGGCCACATTATTGGCTGTATGTTGAAGCTCGTTCTCACGCAGCACTGTAAGTAACACGTCGCTGGCCGGCGTTATTTTTATCTCCAGGGTTCTCTTGTCAATCTATTCAAGTTTGCAGTGAATATTAAAATTTACTCTTTTCGAGCGCTGTACTCTTTTCGTCACGCAGGTTTACGGACCATGCTTCGTGCTTCCAGTCAAACCTTTAACTTTGTTGGATTTATGATGCGTTTGTCATTCCAGTGGTGGTATTCATTCGGTTGGTTTATTTGTATATATGGCTGATCAGATGTGAGAAAAGAAGCGGCACAGCTTCTATCAGCTCGATCGCTCGAAAGGGCTGTAGCTACGTCTTGTTCTTGCCCACCACACCACTACGTTTTGGTTTACGGCTTCTGTGCTCAGCGTGCAAACTTGAATGTCTGCGGATAATCGTTTGATCAAGATTCGAGACGGGATCCAGGAAGGTCTGTTGATAGGGTTAGATGTCGCAGACGGCATAGCAGATGCGTTCCCTGGGCCGGCGAAGGGAATATTTGGGGGAATTAAGGTCGTCGTAGACCTCGTCGATGTATGTTTCACTCCCGCGATAGTCCGCAGACTCCTCCTTATCTATTTTAATAGCAATTTTCGCGCAACAAGGAGGATTGGAAGGCTTTGAAGACCAAGCTCCAAGATATCACCGATACAGTTGCCAAAGCACTCTTTGGTTATGATCCAGACACTGTTCCAAAGTCACTTGTTGAGAATATTCAGACAATGAACAAGTATGTTTTTTCTTTCCACTCATTAATTAATTAATGCTAATATTATACCAGAGTACTAGATGGAATTCAAATTGAAGTTGAAAAAGCGCAACAACGGAAGGGCTGGGAAAGGGCACTGTTACTGAAGCAGGATAAGAAGGTCATACAAGATCTTGTTGGACGTTTAAATGATGCAATTACAAGGCTTAATGTGCGTTGTTACCGCTATGATATTCATGTTTAAAGGTCAAATTTTTATTTTATTTTTGTGTCAAAGTTTCAAGAACATATTGGCCACTCATTGTCTCTTGGTCAGATGGAATTATCACTTCGTCAGCTAAATAGTAAACAAGGTATGGTTCTTCCGTCCATCCTGTATGGCTAAAAATCAATCAGTCATACTACAGAATTCACCTGGCTAAGGGAGACCTTGAGTACTCCTACACAAATCACCCTTGGTGATTCCTGCCTGGAGGGAACCAGAGAAATTCTCCTCTCAAGAATATTCACATGGGTTAATGACCCTGCAGCGACAAATATTCTCTGGCTATCTGCCAGTCCTGGTGCAGGCAAGACAGCAGTTGTCTCTACTATTGTCAGGAAAACTGGGGCTTCCCGGTACTTTTTTCGACACACAGGTTCAGCTTCTCAAAACCTATTATGGTTTTGGCGCACAGTTGCTGGAAGTCTTTTGAATCAATATGCTATCCTTAGACCATATCTTTCTGATGCTGTGAAGGAGATCCATGAGCAGCAACAAAGTGTAGAGGACTTGGATTTACTATCACAATTCAAGAAGCTTATCAAGTCACCTTTGGAGGCATATTATAGGCAGATATCTCAATTTGATGGCTCTAAACCACAAATTATATCACTCATTGTTGATGCCTTGGATGAAGCAGACAGACGAGATACAAGACAGTGGAATGAATTACTTGAAACACTTGCAGAATGGAGACAACTTCCTGGAATATTCCGACTTATCATCACAAGTCGACCCAATGATGATATTAGGAGTCATTTGGGATCAAAGTTTGTGGAAGAGACCCTTGCTACAGGAAGCTCTGTTTCAGAGGAATCTCAAGCAGATATTGACAAGTATTTAAGATACCGGTTTCTTTCTATCAGAAAGAAAATCCAACAGATATTCCCAAGTTGGTCTGATAAGGATATTATTCCACAGCTTGTGAATAATGCTGCTGGCTTATTTATGTGGGCAAAAGCTGCCTTGGATTATATTGAAGGGGGGGGAGATCTCCTGAAGCGGTTACAAGATATCCAATATTCCACAAGTATTGGCCATACACAGCCATTGGATGACCTTTATATGAGAATTCTCCAAGGAATCTACAAAAATCTGGAGAAAGATGAGCAGGATTTGCTACAGAAGGTTCTGTGGACAATTATCATGGCCAAACAACCAATGGATCGATTGTCCATTGAGGAGTTAATCAATGCACCTATATGCTCATTGTGGTGGGTTGAACAGGCACTTAGGCCTGTCCTTGCAGAGCAGAACAATGATCACCTACTACAAAGTTGCCACAAGTCATTCACAGACTTCATGCTGGAGCAGGAAAGATCTGGAGAATTTGGTGTCAAGGAAGAATTGCATGGATTATATCTTGCAGATACTTGTCTCCAGTCTATGAACACAAAGCTAAAGTTCAATATTCTTGGATTATCCAGGGGATATTTCAATAGAGATATTGTTGATTTAACAGAACAGGTATCTGTCTCTATTCCACAGAGTTTGCAACATGCCTGCAAATACTGGTCAGAGTATTATCCTGTAAGGAATCTGACTGTCCAGAGCAAGAATTCAATACAGAATCTGGAGATATTTCTACAGAAACACTTCTTTCACTGGCTAGAGGTTCTCAGTATTCTCAGTGCTGGATATTATGCCACATCTCTATTGAAAACAGCCAATAAGTGGCTAGGAGTAAGTCACAGATAATATAATACATCTAATAATCTACTAATTTTACTGCAGAATCTCAGCTCTAATATGGTTCAGCTATTAACTGATGGAACGAAAATAACAGATCTGTTTCATCAGGCAATACAAGAATCCTGTTCAGGACTCTATTTCAGCATTCTCACATTCTCACCTCAGACCTCTCTACTTGCCAATCATTATCGTAAACTATATAATCCTTCCTTGCAAGTGACAGGAGGTATACAAGATTGGCCAGCTGAATGTCAGGTTTTTCTAGGACATCAAGATTTAATATCATCAGTTGCATTCTCATCTGATGGCACAAAGATACTCTCTGCTTCAATTGACAAGACAGTACGAATCTGGGATACATCTACTGGTCAAACTCTGGGACAGCCCCTTCATCATCAAAGTTCAGTTATATCAAGTGCATTTTCACCTGATGGAACAAAGATTGTCTCTGCTTCAGGTAACAAGATCCAAATGTGGGATATATCTACTGGTGAGGCACTTGGACAGCCTTTTGAAGGCCATCAAGATAGAGTGTTGTCAGTTGCATTTACATATGATGGGACAAAGATCATTTCTGGTTCAAAGGACAAAACAATCAGAGTATGGGACACATTCACTAGCCAGAACCTGGGATCTCTTGAAGGTCATCAAGATAGAGTGAACTCAATTGCAATTTCACCAGATGGGACCAAAATTGTATCAGGTTCAGATGACAGAACAGTGCGAATATGGGATGCATTCACCAGCCAGAGCCTGGGATCTCTTGAAGGTCATCAAGATAAAGTGATGTCAATTGCAATTTCACCAGATGGGACAAAGATTGTATCAGGTTCAGATGACACGACAGTGCGAATATGGGATGTATCTACTGGTAACCTGGAACATATCCTAGAAGGTTATCAACTTCAAGTGATATCAGTTGCATTCTCACCAGATGGGACAAAGATTATCTCAGGCTCATTTGACAGAACAATACAAGTATGGGAAGCAACTACTGGTTACAACCTATGGAAATCATCTATGGGTCATCAAGGTTCAATATTCTCAGTCACATTTTCACCTGATGGGACAAAGATTGCTTCTGGTTCAGCTGACAGGACAGTTCGAGTATGGGATGCATCTGCTGGTGACCATCCAAGCAAGCAACTTGAATATAATCAAGTTATGGTTATATCAGTTACATTTTCACCTGATGGAATGAAAATTGTGTCCAGTTTAGATAGCAGTATTCAAGTTTGGGATGCATATACTGGCCAGAAGCTGGGACAATCTCTTTATGGTCATCATTGGTTGGTGACCTCAGTTGCACTCTCACCTGATGGGAAAAAGATTGTTTCTGGCTCACTTGATATGATGGTTAAAGTTTGGGAGGAATCTGATGGGTGGAGCCTCAAACTATCCCTTGAAGGCCATAAAAATACAGTGTTCTCTGTTGCCTTCTCACCTGATGGAACAAAAATTGTATCAGGTTCAGCTGACAAGACAGTGCAAATATGGAATGCATCCACTGGTCAAAGCCTGACACAGCCCCTTGAAGGTCATCAGAATTTTGTATACTCTGTTGCATTTTCAAATGATGGAACAAAGATTGTCTCTGGTTCATCGGACAGTATAGTTAGAGTATGGGATGCATTCACTGGCCAGGTTCTGGGATCTCTTGAAGGTCATCAAGATGAGGTGAACTCAATAGCTATTTCACCAGATGGAACAAAGATTGCCTCTGGTTCAGATGACAAGACAGTCATAATATGGGATACATCAACTGGTCAGGGTCTGGGACAGCCCTTTCATCATCAAGATTGGGTAACTTCAGTTGCATTCTCACCTGATGGTACAAAGATTGTCTCTGGGTCAGCTGAAGGAGTAGTCTATATATGGGAAATATCAACTGGTCAGAGCCTGGGAGACCCTCTTGAAGGCCATCAAGGTTATGTGGCCTCAGCTGTATTCTCACCCGATGGGACAAAAATTGTATCCAGTTCATATGATGGAACAATTCGGGTATGGAAATTAACTGGGCAAAATATAGAACAATCTCTAGAAGGTCATCAAGGTATAGTAGTCTCAGTTGCTTTCTTATCCTGTACAAGAACTAATTCCAATCTTATATACAAAAGTACCTATCACAACTTGGACATGGGATGCAAAGTCAGGATGGATTCTTGATACATTCTCCAAAGCTCCAATTGCATGGGTACCAAATAATCTTTGGGCCGGATTTCATACTCCCTCAACTCAACTTGTTATTGGTGCATCTGAAACAGTTCTTGATTTTAGTAACTATATTCCCTGGGAGGAATGGGAGGTATAATGTACCACCATCATGAATTCAGAATATATGTTGGATATGCCATGATTTACTATATATATATTTCAAAATGTTTCATCATAATTTTGCCTCTGATGTCAAGATTTTATTAAATGGCAAATGCTTTAAAATCCATGCATATTCCAGGACTAGAACTAACCATAGTGGCTAAAAAAAGAGATATCCAACCTATGGGCAGTGGGCGGAAAAAAAACTGGCATGGCTCCCAATTGCAAAGGACAGGATAAAGCATTTATAAGAATAACTCTTATCTTTAGTGGTATAGCGGTTAGTATTTGTGCCTGTCATGAGCCTTAACTTGAGATTGCGTGAGACCAGTGTTCAATTCCCTGCTTGAGGATATTTATTGAATTTTTAACTATTAAAATCACTGGGCAGCAGACTGAGGTGTGAAAAAGTCATGATACTTAATGATATCATTATTAGGGGAAAGTGCTGTGTTGATAGGACTTTCAATATCAGGGTTTAGAGGGTGGACTAAAGACTGGGGATCAGATTATAGAAAACAGTAAAAGAAAAAGAAGAAAAGTTCATCACTACAAATCCTTCCTTCTTGAACCAAGATCAAGCTCTTTTCATCTAAAGACCTCCGCAATTTCCCTCTAATTTCCTCCCATTGTTTTCTTTGATGACCTTTCTTCGTCTCCTCCTAGATATGTGAGATGGAGAAGAAAAATAAAGAAATAAGAAAAAGAGACAGAGATTGTGTATAATGTTTTATATCTTATATCACACAGTACTAACTGAACTCAAGATCTATTGAGTATATAGGTAGTACAATATTGTGCAAAGTAAAGATATGATGCTGGCGCATTAGGCGCCGGCGTGCTAAACACGAACCGCTGTGGACACTTATGGTGTCCACACTATTTATTAGATAGCATATATGTACCTATCATAATATATACATTATATAATATTAGTTATTATTATATATATATAATCTAACAGTATTAGACTGTTACATCCTCCCCGGCTGACTGCTACTAGCAGTCAACTATATAGATCATCTAGTTCATGATCTAAACTCATGGCTGTAAGGGCAACCCTCGAAGCCGAGCGGACGTCACGCAGAGCTAGCAGAGGGGAAATC
>KN837335.1:145462-159668 GCA_000827215.1 Sphaerobolus stellatus SS14 | reverse complement strand
CTCTCCGGCCACAGGAGTCGACGAATGTGTTGAGGGTGAATCCCGCGCGGAATCGCTTCCAGAGGGTGCTTGACGCGAGGGATAATTCCGGACGGAAAGGTTCCGGGCGGAAATCTGGAGGCGTCCCCTGACAATGGCACTCTCACCTGGGAGAGTGCTTCTAGCACCAGTATTCACTGGTGCGCTCATCTCTATATCAGAGACTCCACGCAGTGGTTCCTCATCATAAGGAAGTGCAGGCTCACGCAATTGGCTGTATGCATCTAATTCAGCATCCAATTGTTGCCGGCTAGATTCTCCAGTTTTAGTCGGCTGTAGGGCATGAGCTGAGTGTTTTGACTGAATGGAACCAGTCAAAGGTTTCTTGCCCTTATTAGGGGCAGGAGCACATTAATGTATCTGCATATATGCAGTGCATTCTGAGCCAGTGGCGCTATAAGGCTGCTTCTCCCCATCCTTTCCATGTAAGGGATGATTTGAGTATAAATTTGTTCTCTGGATAGAGAACAATGGTTAAGGATCAGAGCAAGAAACTCTGCTCCTGTAGGCAATTTCACAGATTCTGGGATCTGTGAATCATTTTTATGTCCCTTTTTTATTTGGGATCCAACCCTTAATGGGGTTGATGAGTCCATTATCCACCTGGTAGTCTGGTGGTGCGGAATGAGTGAATTTGTGTCAAAATTGATATAGCTTGCAAATACAGCTTTCATCCTATGTAGGAAAGCTGGTTGGGGAAGATCTGCAGCTATCTTCGATAGCCACACGGTGACGTCTAGGTCTTCTTTGAGGAAATAGCCTTTGTAATCGTCCCTAACTGCATTAGGGACACTCATAGGGTTGGTATACCAACCCTCCAAGATATTCCACATATGGAGCGACCAATGATTTAGTCGCTCATCAGGCTTCAGAACTTTATTTCTGAAGCTTGAGCTCTTGTCAAGTTTACGAGCGCGTTTTCCAGAGTAAGTCCATTTTTCAGGACTTGCTAGTGGATGGGGATTGACAATGGATGAAACAGCATCAATAGGGGAAATGAGCATTAATGAATGCTCACTTGAAGTATTATGGATATGGAGACTCGCAAGCTGAGTCTCCAGTGTCTGGATCTTCTCTTGAAGATCATCTATTTCCCCTTGAAGTCGACGATTGTCTGACCTCTCTTGGAATAGTTCATCTTCGAAAGAATTGTGCTCATCACCCATTTTGGTGATGAAGGCCCCAACATGAGACCACGCATCATTGATGCAATCTAGAATCTCATCTCTAGAGAATGAGAATTTAGTAGAACATTGTGCCACGTCCTCCAATAGATGCTCTACATATGTTGAGCATTGCTTGCACCCTGTCAGGTGGTAAACGAAGCAGGCACCTTTCACGGTGCCTACCTCTACGTGAGGTCCATCATGTTTCACTTGTTGATCGCAAAACCGCGACAGGAGTTCAGCAGCATTGCTGCTGCTGCTAGGGGAGGGACTCATGGCTGAGTCTCTTTGTCTTAGGGTAGTGATCAGGGTCACTACCTGCGAGTGGTTTGTGTCTAAGTTGTAGACACCAGGCACACGTGGGCAGAGTCTATTTATTCTCTGCCACAGCCTGAGACTGGCTGGCACTGATCGCATCAGTGATTATGAGGATCCACGTTCCTCTGATTAAACTAATTATAGTTTAATCTTATCTCTGGCGACTCATATGATGAGTCGTTCTATTATTAACAATATGTTAATAAATGTGCATATATGTGCAATAATACCTTATTATTAAGGTATTATTGCTTTATATTATTATTATAAATAATAGACACAGTACTTAAGCTCTGTGCTACTCTAAATATAGTTCTAGAGCCACATATATATGCATATATGCTGATTAATTCCTCTTTTTGGTGGAATTTGTTGTTCTACTTCCTAATTTAGGAAGAGCACATTGGCGCTTAACACCCCATAGCTCTAAATATCTATCTAGAGCTTCTAATTCCTTTCCACCTGAGAGTGGCTCCCAGGTAATGTCTCCTAGAGTCCATTGGACTCTGAATTGCAATCCTTCATTGGTCCATTCATGGCCAATGATCTCATAAATGAACCATTCTTGTTCATCATCCTTACCAAAGTCATAGAAAGCTTTGGTTTCACGGTTCGGGAACCGTGTATCATTATTAGGTATATATGGCCTAATAAGACTATTGTGAAAGGTTGTATGGATCTTTCTGGCTTTGAGCTCCTCTGGGAGTTCAAGCACGACATTGGAGCTCTCATTTTGAGCTTCCAGGACTTTATAAGGTCCTATAAACTTTGGTAAAAGTTTACGAGCCTGACCCTTTGGTAGGTTCAGGTTTTTGGTACTTAAATATACCAAATCACCAGGGGAATATTCTTCTCCTGGTCTATGCTTCTTATTTGCATTAATTGTTTGTCTAATGTGACTCTCTATAATGGCATCATGTATAGCCATTATATTCCATTTTGCTTGTTCAGCAGATTGTTTAATACCTTTATATTTGGTATTAAAATCAGTGGGTAGATTTATATGCAGCATATCCGTATATAGTTTCAAAGGGAGCATATCCCATTGATTCACTAGTACTACTGTTTATAGCAAATTCTACCATTGGACAACATTCTGCCCAATCACACTGATCATTAGCAACTATTGTTCTTAGTATTTGCCCAATCAAACGATTTGCTCGTTCTGTTGCTCTATCTGTTTGAGGATGGAACAAAGTCGACATTAATAGTTTGGTACCTATTAATCGCTGTAATTCACTCCAAAATATAGAAGTGAATTTAGAGTCACGATGTTAAGCCCCATGCTTAAGTGTCACAACACATGACTTCGTTTAACCTCTACGAAGCTTCGGAGAAGGTCACATACCTTCAGAGAGCTTCGTTTGGACTTCGTTTGACTTCCCATCTTACTTCATTCGACTTCACTTCTCACCTCGTCTTCATGTTCGCACAACAAACCCTTTGCCCACATCCCGACTTCTTTCTTGATCTCGAGGGCAATGCCTTTGCCCACCTACTTCCTTCTATCACACTATTTGCTCCATGATTCCATAAGACTATTATTAGTCTTCCCCGGACTTGGCACAATTGGACTTCAATACTACTTCTATTCTGACAGATGACACTTCGTCATGCCCGTTCCTATTTCGTTTGTATTGTTTTCGTTCGCTTATCTTTTCTTATGGCATATTTCGCTTATTTGTTCTCATGACATATCCTCCATTCGCTTATATTCATATTGCATATTTGTCCGTCATACCTTTTCGGTCATTCACATTATTCGTTTAATGATTCCCCCAAACCTTTGCTATTCGACGATACGCAAATACCCATTGTTCTATCACATTATGTCATGCTCTGTTCCGCATTTGACTTATTGTTTGTAAGACTTCCTTCCGCTTTCATCCATGAACTTATAGTATATAAGTACATGTATCTTAGCTAGTTTTCTCCAGTCGGAAATTAGACCCTACCTTACGTCTTAGCCCATTAAGCCTTATAGACCTTAGTGTATATCATTCCTATAACTCGAGCCTAGTGCTCATTCCTTCTATATACTTCAGACCTCTATTACCTCTGAACCAAATACAACCTTCAGAGATCAACTCCGAACTTCACCTTGAACCTTTGATCTTACTCCGAAGTCCTACCTTCGTTCGGGACTTCTTTCGGACTTTGTTTGAACACTTCGTTCAGAACTTCGGTATTTGAATCTGCTTTTATATTGTTGGTTCTGATCTGTTCCAAATTAAGGACATGTACAGTTCGAGACAGCGCAACCCATGACGTTGAAGCCAAGTCCTTTGGTTCTAACCCTTCGTTCTTTAGTGTGACTTCATTCGTTACTTCGGTCACACTTTGGAACCCTTCGTTAGGATCAGCCCGTAACACACGATCAGTTACAATTGACTCAGGTAGTCCATATAATCGGACTACCTCCTTTAAATAAAGCCATGCTACACCTCTAGCTGTAACACATACATTTGTTGGGATTAAATGTACTTGTGATGAAAATCTATCAATGATTACTATTAAGTAGTCATACTTTTCATCATTGATTCTGTCCTCAGGAAGAGGACCGACGAAATCAATACCTATCAAGGCCCATGGTCCATTAGGTATTGGGAGGCTATGCAGTAGACCTACTGGTCTATGATTATCAGTCTTGGATGTTTGACACTGTCCGCGTGACTGACAAAATGACTCAATATCATTTGCCATACTGGTCCACCAGTATGATCTACAAATATATTTCACAGTTTATAGGCTCTAAAGTGTCCTATAATCTTATGTGCCTGGCCAATTATAATTTTGACCAGTCTCCTCCCCCTCAGAAAAGTATCCTCCAGGACGCAGAGAACATCTCTACCAAGTTGATTTTTGGTAAATAGCAGCTTATCTTGCATGGCAAATTGCCTATGCGCAGATACATCTGCGACAACTTTGGATAACAAGTTGTCATTAATATAATTATTTCTAGCTATATCAAGGAAAGAATTATCTCCTTCAATGTGTTGATGTAAATTAACTTTGTCAGCACCAGAATTGAAAACGATTACATCGTCTTCATTATTAATATCAATTTGTCCACCTTCCGGTAACACTAATTGATCTGCCTCTTCTTCCCTAGGCTCAGGTCTTTCTCTGAGTCTTTTGGTATGTCTCACAGCAGCAGATACTCTAATTTCTCTACTTGCTGTTACCTCAACATACCGGTCCACTGGCAGAGTATCTCCATCAGGATCAAGTCGCACATCAATATTGACGTACTCCCATTCCAGATGACTTTCATCTGAAAGATTGTTCTTAAAATAGCAAGACAAGCAGTCCGCTACTACATTTAAGACACCTGGAACATGAATAGGTTCATAATCGAATCTACTAATGAAATCCCACCAGCAAGCTTGTCGAGCTGTGAGGGTTTCTTGAGTCTTAAAGAATGTAAGACTCTTATTATCGGTAATTAGAAAGAATTTTCTTCCTAGTAGTTTGTCTTGCCATTTGGCAAGCACTTCAAGTACAGCAAGGGCTTCATGTTCATGAGTCCGATAATTCTGTTGTGCTGAAGTGAATTTCTTTGATAGAAATCCAGCAGGGTGACAAGTATTCCATTCTTTTCCTTGTCCAATATATCCTCCAACACCGAAATTGGAGCCATCAATCACCACCCATATATCTAGTGGTGAATTCCAATCAAGCACTTTTAGTATCAGATACTTGGTCGCCATGTGTTTTACTCAATTAAAACACTTATCCAGAAAGGGAGTCCATTCAAACAAACAGTTATTTCTGTTTATACCAGTTAATGGGCTGGTATATGCTGAAATATCTGGTAAAAATAATGCCAGATAGTTGCATAATCCTACAAATCACAGGATTTCATTGTAGCTTCTTGGAGTGTGCCAGCTACAAATACGATACAGCTTATCTGTATCAGCATGAATACCTTGGTCATCAATTACATGTCCAAGACAGTCCATCCTTTCTGAATACAAATCCACCTTAGTTTTACTCAGGTATAAATGATTTGCACATAATAATGCGAACACTTGACTTAAGTGTTCTTCATGTTTGTTACGTCCTGATATGGAATACACCTGGTAAGCTGTGCGGAAGTAAGTCAATGTTTCTGGTCGGAAACACCAACGACTTGTACTGGAGGGACTTGGCTTCAACTTGTGTGTTGCGCCCTGCACGGTCGTAGGTTATCCCTACTTCAGAGTTCAAGAGTAGAGTTGAGAGTAAAGCCGAGCGGGAACGAAACCCGAGCAGAAAGACAGACTAGAGTAGAGTTAACAGATAATATGAGATTCGATTTCTGACTGAGTAAAAGTAGATACAAATGAGCGTATTTAAATATAATTAACCAAGCGGAAAAACATTGGATAAAAAGATAATTGGTGTATGATGGTGTGATGATACGCCATGCGGAGCCGGTGGGAAAATAACGTAAAAGTTGAAGGGTCAAATAATCAGCTGAATGATAGACAAGAATGAGCACATGGTGCAAAAGATAAAACAAATAAGAAAGATAAAAGAAATCCAGTTGGAAAACAAAGGTTGAGTCAACAAGAAAATAGTGAGTGTGAAAGCCGTGTGGGAGAAGTAAGCCGCGCGGGGAAAAGGGTCTGAGTGAACAAATACAAAGTGAATGAGTCAATTGAATAGAACATGAATAGCAAATAATATATGAATATGAGCCGGTCGGATCAGTATTTGACAATGTTCTTCTATTAACATTGAGAACACAAATATATCATCCAAATAAACATGGATGAAACGTCCCACTTGTTTAATGAATATCATCATCATCAAACACTGGAATGTAGATGGAGCATTACAATCACCCATCTGCATAACAAGACTTTCATAAGTCCCGAATATTGTGGAAAATGCAGACTTGTCTACATCTCTATCCACAATGCATATCTGTTCATATGCTTCAGTTAAATCAATCTTTGATCTAACTTGAGACCTGGCCACATCATTACAAATCATGTCTTGGTCATAACAAGACTTTCATAAGTCCCAAATATTGTGGAAAATGCAGACTTGTCTACATCTCTATCCACAATGCATATCTGTTCATATGCCTCAATTAAATCAATCTTTGATCTAACTTGAGACCTGGCCACATCATTATGAATCATGTCTTGGTCAGGAAAAGGAGTTACATCCTTTACTGTGTTTTCATTTTGCAAACATTTATCAAACACAGTTCTCAATTTGCCTGTCTTTTTAGCAATACAGAGCATGGGTACTGTAAGGGCAACCCTCGAAGCCGAGCGGACGTCACGCAGAGCTAGCAGAGGGGAAATCCAAAGATACATAAGTGAACGAAATATATACACACAACAGGAATCTCACCTAGCAGAGGGGAAATCCAAAGAGAAAGAAACGAACCAATGAAAGGAAAACAAAGGAAACGGAAGCGAACGGAGAAACAACGGAACGATCCTGATCTCCGACCGGCGCTAACAACCCATTACTCATGCGCTATGACTACATGCGCATATACCCTCCACCAGACGCCCACTGTCTCCAACCAAACCTCCCACTCTCCGGCCACAGGAGTCGTCGAATGTGCTGAGGGTGAATCCCGCACGGAATCGCTTCCAGAGGGTGCTTGACGCGAGGGATAGTTCCGGACGGAAAGGTTCCGGGTGGAAATCTGGAGGCGTCCCCTGACAGGTACAGCTTGTTGTGTCGATGTTTGTCATCACCATCCAGCTATAATATATTGATTGATTTTATCAATCAATTGTTCTTTAAGTGATTCAGGGCATCGAGGAGTCCTATATCGAATCACTTTTGATGGATCAATTAGTTTGATCTCATGATTTACCTCCCTAAATGGAGGTAATTCCAAAGGTATATCTGCAAAAATATCCACATACTCCTTCTGCCAAGCTTCTCTCAGTGCCAGAATATCGCTTTTATTAAGTGATATTCTACTCTGAACACCATAAATACAATGTTCAGTCCCCCTACTTCCTGGTTTGCTGCTTCCATAAGTAGCAGCAATTGATAGTGAGACTAGTTGTATTATTTTACTAGTCTCACCCTCCTGGGTTCATTTCGAAGTGGAGGTAGGAAGAGCCTTTGGCTTCTCCTTTAGCAGGTGATTTTCATTCTCATCTGCTTCGGTTGGGGTTATATTTCCAAACCTGTTGAGGAAACTAAGTTTACCTAGTTTCACACAGTTATTCTTGAAATCCAATAAGATTTCAAACTGATGTAAGAACAGAGTTCCTAATATAATGTCATAGTAATCAACATTAGCGATTTCAAAGTATTCATCATACTTCTCATTGCTGAGAAGTATTTTGGTGTTAAGTCCATACTGAACAGTGGACTTACTTCCACACAAGCCAGTTGTAATATAACGAGCTTCTCCAATTCAAACTTTGGCAGTTTGTTGGCTCTCAAGAATTCACTAGAAATCATGATCCCTTCACATCCACTGTCTAAAAGGCAGTGGGCCTTTGTTCCCGATATATCCCAGAAAACAGATATAGTCTCATTCTCTTTGCCTCTTGTAGGTAAAGGTCAAGCTTTCTTCCTGGCTTGATGGTCATAGACAGGCTGTTCCTTTCCTCCTGTCTGTACCACTGCAGAGACTCTCAGATTAGTCTCTGCTTCCCTGACTCTAATTCCATAGAGTCTGCAACGGTCATTATAACCTGAGTCTTTAATGACTGCATTGACATGTACATCTTCATTGTCAATGGATCTCGTTTCGTATTCATCATCATCAAAACAATACTGCTGATCATCCTCTTCAGGTTGATCTTCCCAATCTTGCTGTTCCTCCAGATGAGGAACATCTTTATCAAATTCTTCAATTTGATCTTCATCTTCTTCAAGAATAACTTCTTCTATTCTTGCTCCTGCAACTCTCCTGTCCTTGTCAGGAAATGGACAATTAGGTCAAATATGACCTGGTTAATTGCAGTTATAACAAACAACAGTATTGTTTGTTTTAGGAGTAGTCCTAATAGGATTGCCTTGGGTGGGTTTATTCATAGTATTACCTGGTTTTATTGGGTTTTTACCATATGTGGGATTAATTCTCACATCCCCCCCCCCCCTGTTGACAACAACTGAGTTGTCAGACAGTTCTGGATTGATTTATTTCCAGATTTATGCTGTTTAGATGATTCAGCATTCTGATTCATACTACTCTTATTCTGAGTAGTTGTATGCTGAGTATGACTGCTCTCAGCATTAGCAGCTTTATTTAAATAAGAGCTGCCATGGTTACTGTTGTAACCAGAGGTATAACATTTTGCATTATCAAACATTACTGCTGAACTCAGTGGTAAAACCTTTCCTGAGAACTTGGTCTCTTATCTCAGGTTTTAGTGCATTCATAAATAGCCTCCTATAGGAATACACATCTGGCAACTCAATCATTTGTTTCGCCAGTTTAGTCAACTCCTGATGGAGTTGCTGCATGGTCATTGACCCTTGCATGATGGTGTCATAATTGACAGCCACTTTGTTCATCGACAATGTCAGCATGAACCACTTCTGGAGTCCCATTATTACGGATTCCAGGTCCCAGTGTTTGATCTCTTGATCAAACCACTCTACATTCTGGTAGAACCATTCTTGGGCCTCATCAGTCAAACACTGACCCAAGAATTACAATTGAACCTTGCCTACTTGAGGTCCAAGTAAATTATACATCAACATAAATTGAAGTACACTTGCAACCCAATTCTCAAACTTCTCGAGGTTGCGCTCACCGCTGTAATTGGGAGGGTTTCCCATTTTTACACCGGCTTTAGCCAGAAAAGATTTCTCTGGCTCAATGTTATGTGAGGCATTTTGTATGGCTTGCCTCACCATCTGCTGAATACCACTGTATTCAGTCGTCTTATTGACTACTGCACCATCTAATTGTGCAGCCATCGACAAAGCAGGCGTACTTTGTTGTCACATAGGTGCATCGGCTTCTTGCTGGGCTATATGCACCTCATGTATGGGATTCACTCCATACTCTCTGGATGGATTGTTCACACTCCCTCCAGGATCTGTCCTGAACCTCACCTGTTGTTCAGGCATTAAACCAGCTTCACATAACCGTGTATTCTGGTCTAATTGGAAGTGTATATTACGTGCTTCCCAAGCCACCTCCAGAAGCACCTCCTCGGGTGCTTCTTCATATAAAAAGGGTGTTAACCTTTTCTTCAGCCATCTTGAGTTGCAGCTCAAGAGCTCTACGGCTACGGCGTGCAGCCTTATTACTAAGGTCACTCCAATACTGGGCATTGGCATCCAGTACTATCATAGAATGGGAGACAGTGGTTACACTGTCTGCATCAGAACGCAACTTTTCTTTAATAGTTGCAGAGATAGTTTCTTTTATCTCTTCTCTCAAAGCATTCATGTCAATGCTTTGTGTTTCTTTTATTGAGCACCGGGAACACTCAATTGATTCAGGTATTCCCTGAATAGCTTGGGCAACAGATATATTATTTCTGTTGCTATTATTAACACTCACTGGCTCCTGCTGAGTGTTAATTGGAGACACATCGTGTCTGTATGTATTTTGCACGGACTCTTGAAACTTCGCGCGTGTGTCCTCCGTCACACATATGTCACGTGTTCGGCGCGTGCGTGACGGTTTTGTCACACGTTCGTCACGTGTACTGCATGCATACACTGTATGTGTGTCATGGCCGTGTCACAGCTGTGAGTCCTCACTCTGCTCGCTTAGAGCAGTACTGTGAATATTCTTATGAATATTCAATCTCCTGGGTGACAGGGAATTCTCATCACTCTCCCATTCTCTGTGAGATTGAGCCAATCTCACACATTCTTTCTGTCACATCCCAGTAATTGGGACACTAGTAGCACCTTGCGCTACTATTCACTCAGTAGCAGCCTTGGTGGCTGCTTTGTCACAAGCCCAGTTATTTCCGGGCTCAATAGTCTTCCCAGAAGACTTTCGCTTAGGGACTAAAAAGATGTCCTTCATCATTGGGGACATTCTATTCATAGATGTCCTAATCTGGTTGAATACAGTGTTCAACTGCTCGGTAGCCTCCATGGCTTCCAATAATACAATCTCACTGTTTTCCTTGAGATTCATTCACTAAATCAACATACTCCTTTCGGAGTGTGCTTAATTCACTAGCTTTAATTGTAAAGCTACCATCCTCATTTTCCGTACTGCCTGCATCAGGGAGTGCGTGATCAGATTCATCAGGGGCCCCACCAAGGTCGTGCCCTGAATCTGAACCGGAAATGATTTCCCAAGGGGAATCTTGACTGTGAGTGGCTGTGCCCAAAGTGTAACAGATATAGTCTGTTATATAATTATGATATGTATTATATTATGTACATATATGCAGTATATACTTAGTGTGGACACCATAAGTGTCTGCAACGGCTTGTATTTAGCATGCCGGTGCATTAGGCGCCAGCATATATCTTTTTAACTATTACCCTATTGTACTACCTACTCAATATACTCTGAGTTCAGTTAGTCTTGGGTGATATAAGATATAAACAACTTGTTATATCTTTTTTAACTTTCTCCCGAAAGTTCGGTATTCAATGGACAACATAATTGTTGTACAGTAGTACTTGGTACTCAACGTGCACCAGTGCACGGAAGTACCATGGGTTAGAACTAAAAGAACCCTGAAAGTTCTAATAGTTAACACACAAGATAATTGTGTGTTAAATATTTGGTGTTCAACGCACTAGACAGCACGGAAGTACCACGGGCTTGAACTAAAAAGTCAAACATCATATTATTTGTAGTTCTACAAATAATATATATACACTACGATGAGTCACCGTCATAGTGGTAGAAGGGCACGGACAGATGAGCTGTTCGTGCAAGCTGTAGAAGGTGGTGAGCCCACACCAGGACTCACCGTGGGGGATCTGACAGATCCCCCCTCAACCTCTGTTGACCCCCAACAGAACACTGAGGTGCTCGCACCGGAGCACCTGGATGAACCATATGCGCAAACTGTACCAAGCCGGGTACAGTCGCCCCTTAGAGTGGCTGCGCGAACTATACGCTTCCAATTAGACCAGAACACGTGACTTCATGAAGCTGGTTTAATGCCTGAACAACAAGTGAGGTTCAGTGCAGATACTGGAAGGAATGTAACAAGTCCCTCCAGGAATTATGGGGTAAATCCCATAAATGGGGTGCATATACCTCGGCCTGAGGCAGATGCACCGTTTGGATGACAAGGCACTCCTGCCTTGTCTATCTCTGCACAATTAGATGGTGCAGTGGTCAATATGACATCTGAATACAGTGGTATTCAGCAGATGGTGAGGCAGGCAATACAAAATGCCTCACATAAAGAGGAGCCAGAAAAGTCTTTTCTGGCTAAGGCCGGTGTTAAGATGGGGAACCCTCCAACTTACAGCAGTGAGCGCAACCTCAAGAAATTTGAGAACTGGGTTGCAAGGGTACTTCGATATATGTTGATGTACAACCTGCTTGGACCTCGAGCAGGTAAAGTTCAACTGCAATTCTTGGGTCAGTGTTTAACTGATGAAGCCCAAGAATGGTTCTACCAGTAGGTAGAGCGGTTTGATCGAGAGATCAAACACTGGGATCTGGAATCCGTTATGATGGGACTCCAGAAATGGTTCATGCCGATGTTGTCGCTGAACAAAGTTGCAGTCAATTATGACTGCATCATGCAAGGTTCTATGACTGTGCAGCAACTCCATCAGGAGTTGACTAAGCTGGCAAAACAAATGATTGAGTTGCCAGATGTGTATTCATATAGGAGAAGATTTATGGATGCGCTAAAACCTGACATCAGAGATCAAGTTCTCAAGAAAGGTTTTACTGTCGAGTTCAGCAAGATTGATGAACTCGTGGAACAAGCTGTAACACTTGATAATGCCAAGTGTTATACTTCGGGTTACAACAGTAACCATGGCAGTGTTTATTTGCATAAAACTGCTACTGCTGAACACAGTCATGCTCAGCATACGACTACTCAGAATAAGAGTAGTAATCCAAATGCTGGTTCATCTAACCAGCATAAGTCTGGAAGTAACACTGTCCAGAGCCGGCCAACAACTCAGTTGTTGTCGACAGGGGGGGGAGGAAATGTGAGAGCTAATCCCACATATAGTAGAAACCCAGTAAAACTGGGTAATACTGTAAACCGACCTACCCAAAGCAATCCTATTAGGACTGCTGTGAAAGCAAACAATACTGTTGTCTGCTTTAACTGCAATCAGCCAGGTCATATTCGACCTAACTGTCCATTCCCTGACAAGGACAGGAGAGTTACAGGAGCAAGAATAGAAGAAGTTATTCTTGAGGAAGATGAAGGTCAAATTGAAGAATTTGATGAGTATGCTCCTCACCTTGAGGAGCAACAAGAGTATGAAGATCAACCTGAAGAGGATGATCAGCAGTATCGTTTCGATGATGAAGAATACGAAACGAGATCCATTGACAATGAAGTTGTACATGTCAATGCAGTCATTAAAGCATCAGGCTATACTGATTGTCACAGACTCTATGGAATTAGAGTCTGGGAAGCAGAGACTGATCTAAGAGTCTCTGCGGTATTGCAGACAGGAGGAAAAGAACAACTTGTCTATGACCATCAAGCAAGGAAGAAGGCTTGTCCTTTACCTACAAGAGGTAAAGAGAATGAAACTATATCTGTGTTTTGGGATATAGTGGGAACAAAGGCCCACTGCCTTTTAGACAGTGGGTGTGAAGGAATCATGATATCAAGTGATTTCATGAGAGCCAACAAACTTCCAAAGTCTGAATTGGAGAAGCCAGTTATTCTGCAATTGGCTTGTGTGGAAAGTAAGTCCACTGTTCAGTATGGACTTACTGCCAAAATACTTCTCAGCAAGGAGAAGTATGATGAGTACTTCGACATTGCTAATGTTGATTACTACAACGTTATTTTAGGAACTCTGTTCTTACGTCGGTTTGAAATCCTATTGGATTTCAAGAACAATTGTGTTCAAATGGGTAAACTTAGTTTTCCCAATAGGTTTGGCAGTATTATGCCAACCGAAGCAGATGAGAATGAAACTCGTCTACAAAAGGAAAAGCCTAAGGCTCTTCCTACTCCCACTTCGAAATGAAGCCAGGAGAGTAAGACTAGTAACAGATCACCAGTAGTCTCACCATCAATTGTTGCTACCTATGGAAGCAACAAACCAGGAAGTAGGAGAACTGAACAGTGTATTTATGGTGTTCAGAGTAGAATATCAATTAATGTAAGTGATATTCCGGCATTGAGAGAAGCCTGGCAGAACAGGTATGCGGATATCTTTGGAGATATCCCTTTGGAGTTACCTCCATTTAGGGAGGTAAATCATGAGATCAAGTTAATTGATCCATCGAAAGTGATTCGATATAGGACTCCTTGATGTCCTGAATCACTTAAAGAACAATTGATTGATAAAATCAATCATTATGGTACAGCCGGATGGTGGACACAGATGTCAACACAATAGGCTGTACCTATGCTCTGTCTTCCTAAAAAGACAGGCAAGCTGAGAACTGTGTTTGACAAGCGGTTGCAGAATGAAAACACAGTAAAGGATGTAACTCCTTTTCCTGACCAAGACATGATCAGAAATGACGTGGCCAGGTCTCAGGTTAGATCAAAGATTGATCTAACTGAAGTGTATGAACAGATACGTATTGTGGATAGAGATGTAGACAAGTCTGC
>KN837335.1:121576-143700 GCA_000827215.1 Sphaerobolus stellatus SS14 | reverse complement strand
GTTACAGCCAGAGGAGTAGCTTGGTTGTATTTGAAGGAAGTAGTCTGGTTACATGGACTACCTGAGTCAATCGTAACTGATCGTGACTCTAAATTCACTTCGATATTTTGGAGTGAATTACAGCAATTAATAGGTACTAAGGTATTAATGTCTACTTTGTTCCATCCTCAAACTGATGGAGTGACGGAATGTGCCAATTGTTCAATTGGGCAAATACTGAGAACAGTAGTTGCTAACAATCAGCGGGACAGGGCAGAACATTGCCCAATGGTGGAATTCGCTATCAACAGTAGTACTAGCAAATCAATGGGATATGCTCCCTTTGAGATTATATATGGTGGTAGGCAGCTCCTGCCAATTTAAGCTCCGACTTAGACATTCCCACACTGTCTGTTGCTCTCAAACGACTGTTCAAGTCAGATTGTGCCACTGCGCTGCATAATCAATTAAATAAAATCATAATAAATTATAGAAAGTATAGTTTGGGGCTGGCCTTGGCACAACATACATATATTGTCCAGGCGAATGGACAGCTGCATAGCAGAAAGGAAGAATATACTTAGGTTTCCAGTATGGTTGTGCCAAGCATCCCCCTCATTTAAGACTAATTTCCATTTGCAAGTGTTACTTCGACTGACTCTGTGACGGAGCAGCACAAACTGATTGGGTCCAGGCGGTATGTACTGTTGGGATAGGTGCTCGCTGACCTAAGCTAATTACTTTGAACGTGTCGTCGAGCGACGCATTCAGAACAGGATATTCTCTATTGGATCTACTATTTCTACCCATTAATGGGATATTCAACAAGTAATGCATTCAAACACAAAAAGAACAGATGAACATCGAGCCAAATTTCCCAGACTTGGAGTCTCACTTCCCTTCCGGAAGACGTGTCAAATAAGGAAAATGCCGATCCTCGCATCCAGAACCTTTCCAATAAAGTCAAGAGATTATCTTGAAAGACTCAGACTCAGGCACACAAGATGAAGACTATCACTCAGCGTGAGAAGAGGGCTTGTCAGCAACTCACGGATGCCAGGCAAGTGAATGTCGAGATGGCAGTGGAGCACAAGCACATCCTGGGTGAGGCACAAGCTGTCCAATCTGACTCACTTTTGAGGATCAATGGCTTGGAGTGGGAGAATCAGAAGTTCATGAGGGATGTTCTAGACTCAGCGGTGGCCCTGAAGAAAGCTGCTGCAAAGGTGGCCTGTCTGCAAAAGGAAAACCGTGCTCTCAAAGCTTGAATTGCACAATTTCCAAAGGAGAAGCAATGTGCAATTGAAAAGGAATTGGAGGAGGAAATGTGAAAGTTGATTTACTTGAAGGATGGAGGAGTTGTAACTGACCGGACATGGGATTTGATTTGGGATTTAATCAGCCTCGGAGTTGTTCCTAAGCATGTCTATACCGCAATAAAATTGGTAACCAAGACCTATGATGTCAATATTATTGGGTCATTCAGTGCTTGGACTGCGACACGTGTAGCAATTGAAGCATTGTCAGCCGATGACCTCCAGGTAGCTGGGGCAATTCAAGCCGCTGAAGGTGTGATTTGGTTTTATTCTCAATTCTGCATATCCAAATGACAAATAATAATTCAGGTATCACTTACAGTGGAGACAGTACTACCATACGTGGGATTGCCCATGAGTCGAGAACCATCAATGCTAATATGAGTGATGGCAGTCATACTCGTTTCTCCCTTGGTGTCCATTCTGCAGTAAATCATACAGCAGAGACACAATTCAATGGACTTCAAGACCAGATCAAGGAGCTTATTGAGACTCATAATTCATCACTTTAACCAGGAGAAGCTTTGTTAGATTCATGGCTTTTTGCTCAGAAGCTTACAGGAGCTATCACAGACCATGCAGCAGACCAGAAAAAGCTAGTCCATTAACTGCAGGAATGGAAAGAGATCTCTGATAGAGAACTATGAGGAGAAGAGGAGATTTTATCCCGATCTCCAGATGAACTCATTCCCATACAGGCTCAGGCCTGAGAATTAGCAATTAAGACAGCTGGAGGGGAGAAAACATGGAGACTTCTCTCAAAAGACGTACAGCTACAAAGGCATCAACAGGCCTATGCACAGATATGTGCTGATATTGGAGAAATGATTTTTTGAAAGCTTCCAGAGTCTGAGAAGGCAGATGCTAATTTATTTGCCTGGCTGGATGCTGTATGCATAAAGAACTCAATACAGCAAAGGGAGGTGCAGTAGCAATGGCGAAGTTTTGGCAAGAAAACAATCTAGTTGGTCCCCTTATGCTCCCTAACAAAGGGGGAGTTGCAGCAATTGCCGGAGGTATAGAACCAGCCAGTCCCTCTCAAGGAGGGGGCATCAAGGTTGCAGGTATAGCTGGAGCAATTTTTGCTCACAGAGATGATAAGAAAGGGGAGCAAGATGCTATAAATGTCGCCTTTGAAGCTAAGTTTGGATATCCCCTGGCTTTTCCAAAGACGAACAGTACCCACTATCAGTCCTACTGTGATGCGGGAGCAGACCTGATTCTTCACCTTACCTTCTATCAGAACTACATTGAATTAATGAAGGATCGGAAGGACAGCCGCACCTTGAACAATATGGAAAAGAATCTTCAGATGGCACTTCAAGATATACCCACTCTACATGAACTCTATGTCCTTGCGCTTTTTTCAGCAGTGATTAGTTGGCCATATATGTTAATAGTGCATGGAGAAGGTCAAGAAGATCAGAATATTCTCGACATGGGTCCCATTCATGCCAAATTTGCTGCATATATGCAGAGCATTATCGCAGATCCCATGATCATCCTCACCCCAGGTGCTGATTTTAGAGTCAGTTCATTGGATGGACAGCCATGGATGAGAGTGAATGTTATGTTTGCAGTTTGGCAATTGGTTCACACATTGCTGCACCTCCCAGGCCTCACCATAGCTTTCTTCAATGGTGCATTGGAAACCTGGGAGCGGTTCACTGAAGAATTTGCACCTGGTGGATTAATTTCCTCCATGTCCCCAAAACAACGAAAATTAGCCTGGATGCCACCAACGAATGATGTTAATGAAGGTGCATTGGGTGCACGTCGAGTCATTAAACGTAGTTATCCAAAATCTACAGAATTGACTCTCAATGCACGGCAAAGGTACAAATGAAATAACACTGGTAAATTTATCCGGGGCTTAACTGCAGAAAAGTGTCAATTTCTTCGTAAAAGAGCTCGTTATCTGCAGTCTTTAAACCTTCAGAAAAAACTGAGATTGGCAAGAGCAGAGTATGATCAAGCTGTGGTGAGGGAAAGGCATGCTCAGGATGCTGTTAAATTAGAGAAACAGCGAAAAGCTGCAGAAATACTTGCCCAGGTTCAACCAATATTGTCTATAACATCACTCTCCTCCGCTGGATTGACAAATCCCCAGCTAGATCTCCATTTATCCTGGCATCACCAATTTAACACAGAGATTGCAAAAAAAACAGACCTGTGGAACAAGGCCTTGAAATTAGCTGAATTGGAGCGAGCAATTAATGCATTGAATATTAGAGAAGATAGGGGTAATATCCTTGGTATATATCTTCCAGAAACAGGCGGCGCCAGGGTCAAGAAGCAATAGTAGAGACTGGTCAGCAGAGCACTCAGACCTAATACCCTATACCAGTTATATTTTCCTATAATTTTGATTCGCCGCAGATTATATATGCATATAATGATTTTTAATATATACACTTGAATATTCTATGGGATGTGTATGTGCGTAGAAGAAGAAACACGTTTTGCTTGGCGCTTGAGCGTTCAGGGCTAAGCACCCATCATGCTTTCTTGTTGAGCAGTGCCTACCACCATTATATATGGATATATGCCGCATATAAGCCTTCCCACTGATTTTAATACCAAATACCAGGGTATTAAACACTTTGCTGAACAAGCAAAATGGAATATAATGGCTACTCATGATGCCATTATAGCGAGTCGCATTAAACAGACAGTTAATGCGAATAAGAGACGGAGACCAGGAGAAGAATACTCCCCTGGTGACTTGGTATATTTAAGTACCAAGAACCTGAACCTACCCAAGGGTTGGGCTTGTAAACTTTTACCAAAGTTTATAGGACCTTATAAAGTCCTGGAAGCTTGGAATGAGAGCTCCAATGTCGTACTTGATCTCCCTGAGGAGCTCAAGGCTAGAAAGATCCATGCGACCTTTCATAATAGTCTTATTAGGCCCCATGTACCTAATAGTGATACTCGGTTCCCTAACCGAGAAGCCAAAGCCTTTTATGACTTTGGTAAGAACGATGAACAGGAATGGTTCATCGAGGAGATCATTGGACATGAATGGACCAATGATGGATTACAGTTTAGAGTTCAATGAACTCTAGGAGATGTCACCTGGGAACACCTCTCAGGTGTAAAAGAACTGAAAGCTCTAGACCGGTATTTAGAGCTTCGCAGTATCAAGCGACCACGTGATCTTCCTAAAATAGGAAGCAGAATTAAGAATTCCTCAAAGAAGAGGAATTAACGTGCATATATACAGGTATATCCACCTATATTATATGCTAATATGGTAGCACACAGTATAACTAGCGTGCCGCGATCTTATAATAATTATAAAACATAGTAATACCTCAATAACAAGATATTACGGTGCATATATGCACATATATGCACATTTATTACTATATAAGTAATAATAAAACGACTCGGCCTATGAGTCGCCATAGATCAGATCAAACTATGAATAGTTTGATCAGAGGCACGTGGAGCCTCACTAAGCACTGATGCGATCAGTGCCAGCCGGTCAAAGTATAAATATACTTCTCACTTGTTCCTGGTGTCTAACAACTTGACCAGAACCATCGCCCAGGTAGTGACCCAGTCACTGCCCACACCCACCACTTGACTCCATGAGCCAAGCATCCAGCAGTGGTAACACTGCTGAACTACTGTTGCGCTTTGGTGAACAGCAAGCCAAACACGATGAGAATCACGTAGAGGTAGGCGCTGTATCTGGTGCCTGCTTCGTCTACCACCCAAAAGGGTGTGACATATGTAGAACATCTATTAGTGGGCATCGACCAGTGTCCTGCTAAATTCTCATTCCCTAGGGATGAGATATTGGACCAAATACATGAGGCGTGGCCCCATGTTAGCAGATACATCACCAAAATCGATGATGAGCGCGCAACTCTTGAAAAAGAGTTATTTCAAGAGAAATCTGACAACCATCAGCTTTGCGATGACCTAGATGACCTCAAAGAGAGAATCCAGGAATTGGAGACCCAGTTATCGAGTCTTCAATCATCCAACACAGTCAGTGAGCGTTCAACGGCGCTCACTTCTCCTACCGACTACAGCCCTGCAGTCGGTAGTGCGCACCCGTTATCAAGTCCTATCAAAGTGACTTATTCATGCAAACGTTCTCGTAAACTGGACGAGAATGCTGACTTCGGGAATCGTGTCCTGAAGCCTGAAGAGCAGCCAGATCACTGGTCGCTCCATATGTGGCAAGCCCTTTTAGGCTGGCACAAAAATCCGATGAGCGTCCCTAACACTATTAGGAATGATCCCAACAGCTACTTCCTCAAAGAGGATGTAGACATTGCAGCATGGTTAAATAAAATCATCGCTGACAATTCCTGTTCAGCTTTCATGCATCGCATGAAATCCGTTTTTGGCAGCCGTTTCAACTTTGAGACGATATTTAGTGAATTTGACTCGAATTTACTACGTCCTGACTTTCAGCAGATGCAGTGGATCACTGATTCCTCCATGCCAGTCAGGGTTGGTTCCCAAATCACCAAGGGAACTAAAGACAAAGCACAGACTACTGAGCCTGTGCATCTACCCCAGGGAGCAGAGTTCCTAACACTGCTCCTCAAACACTGTGCTTTGTCTAGAGCACAGATTTATGACCACATCATCCCGTATATGGAATGGGATGAGGAGAAGCGGCCCATGAGTGCCACTGGCATGGAGCGAGCAGCATATATGTTGCTCCATCAAAGTGCTCCTGCCCCCAATAAGGGCAAGAAGCTGTTGACTGGCACTAGTCAGTCAAAACCCGCGGCTCACACACCGCAGCCTGCTAAGCTCAGGCAATCCAGCTAGCAACAGTTGGATGCCAACTTAGAGGCTTACAACAATCAGCATGAGCCCATACTCCCATATTCTGAGGCCCCACCAAGCGGTGAACCAGATGTGGAGATGCATGGACCACCAGCAGTTGGTGTGCGCGGTACCCTCCCAGATGAGAGTACCATGAATGTAGATCCTGAGATAGAGGATCTATATGAATGACTGCTAGTAGCAGTCAGCCGGGGAGGATGTAACAGATATAGTCTGTTATATAATTATTATATGTATTATATTATGTGCATATATGCAGTATATACTTAGTGTGGACACCATAAGTGTCCACAACGGCTTGTATTTAGCATGCCGGCACATTAGGCGCCGGCATATATCTTTTTAACTATTACCCTATTGTACTACCTACTCAATATACTCTGAGTTCAGTTAGTCTTGGGTGATATAAGATATAAACAACTTGTTATACAAAGCTTGAGCCACTCATGAATGGCGTTGACTGAGCACAGAAGTACCGGCAGCACTTGCCGCGCCAATGGGAGACTGTACCCTGACAGGTACAGTTTGGGGACCGTGTGCCCTTGTGCTCAGGTCACCAGGGTGTTCCTGAGTGAACACCTCAGAGCTCTGTTGGGTGTCAGCAGAGGAGGGGGAAGGATCCATCAGCTCCCCCGCGGTGAGCCCTGGGATGGGCTCATCCTCTCCTACTGCTGGAGCGGATGGCTCCTCCGCCCACTTGCAATTATAATGCATGTTCATCGTAATCTATATTATTTGTATAAATACAAATAATACGGTTGAGAAAGCTCTTAACCTGTGGCGCTTCCGTGTACACGTGTATACACGTTGATTCACCCAAAGCACTAACACACAACTATGTTGTGTGCTAAATACTCAGAACTTTCAGGAGAAATTTTAAAAAGATATAATATGTTTTATCTTATATCACACCGGTACTAACTGAACTCAAGCTTTATTGAGTATATATGTAGTACAATTGGTGCGAAGTAAATATGTATGCCGGTGCCTAATGCACCAGCACACTACATGCAAGCTATTGTGGACACTTATGGTGTCCACACTATATTATATAGCATATACGTACTTAATATACAATATATACAATATATATTATTATTTACTATAATATATATATAATATAACAGCCTTAAACTGTTACAATGCTCAATCCCTCATCCTGGTTTCATAAGCCAGCTGAATCACCATATGATTAGCTCGCAAATATGACTGTTGGCAGTTGTGAGGTATGTACCTAAGGGTGACAACAGATTGTAACATGGCTCTACTCCAAAGCTATCTTGGAACAGGGGCTGAAAAAATGGGCAGAGGGCTTCGGAGAAATAAGACTTGTCCAGGGAGTGCACAGATTGCACCATGCCGCCTAAATTTAAAGTGATCTATAGATGTGTGATGTAGTTATTATATGGTGTAGGATCCAAAACAATAACTAACTCACAAGTGATGACACACAACACAAAATGTTGCATCTGCAGTTTGCCTGCATTTCTCTGTGGAGTTTGTGGAATCTGTCAGTAGATGCAAAGGGGAGTGACTGGAACTTTGAAGTGTTCTAAGAGGAGCAAACCATGGGTTGTTGAGGAACGACATGGGGAATACTACAGAGTAGAGGAGGGAAGGTAGTGGTGCAATACTAAGTATGATAGCACTCAGTATTGTTCAAACCAGCTGAGTTGACTTTGTAACTTAAGCAAAAGCTTAGCGACACTAGCTGGGCATTATTTCCATAGACATTTCATAGAATCTGTAGTGCTACAGAAAATTAAGTGCCAATTGCCAACTTTCCTGATGTACAACAGTCCTATCAACGCTTGTGCAACCATTCAGTGAGCCTAATTGACACTAGGCTTCCAGTGACAGTTATATGATGTTGTGGGACAATGTAGAGTCATGCATTCGTTTTAATATGCAACATTAATATCACCTACTCCTTATTATACAGCTTAATGAACGGAATGCATCCTCCGTCCTTGAAAGCGGCGGAGCTACGGACTAGAGTCCTATATCCGGAATGTGAGGGTTAGCCAGCCTGTTACGGGCTGATCCTAACGAAGGGTTCCGAAGCATGACCGAAGTAATGAACGAAGTCACACTAAAGAACGAAGGGTTAGAATCGAAGGACTTGGCTTCAACGTCGTGGGTTGCGCCATCTTGAACTGTATGTATCCTTAATTTGGAACAGATTAGAACCAACAATATAAGAGCAGATTTGAATAACGAAGTCCGAACGAAGTGAGGACTTCAGAGTAAGATCAAAGGTTCGAGGTGAAGTTCGGAGTTGATCTTTGAAGGTTGTATTCGGTTTGGAGGTAATAGAGGTCTGAAGTATATAGAGGAGAATGAGCACTAGGCTCAAGTATAGGAATAATATACACTAAGGTCTATAAGGCTAATGGGCTAATTTCCAACTGGAGAAAACTAGCTAAGATACATGTCTAACTCTCTCGTAGTGACTGGCAGCAAATAAATGTTTTTATTTGGTCGCCACCACTCTCTCACGCGTCCAAAGGAAACATGCTCAAGCCGGTGGAAGCAAAATACGTGAGCTGATACAAAAAAGGAAACAACAATTGGGATAGAGGTAAGGGCGGGTGAAAGAAAAGCAACTCGAAGTCGTGGACTATCGAGTGCAGAAGTCAGAAGCAAGCGTGGGCTTCGAATGGCGAAGTAAGTACCTATCGAGTGCAGAAGTCAGAAGCAAGCGTGAGGAGATTTGTCACATCACAGCCTCGTGACGTAGAACTCGAATGAACTCCGCCCATTCGCAACATCTAACTCTCTTGTAGTGACTGGCAGCAAATAAATGTTTTTATTTGGTCGCCACCACTCTCTCACGCGTCCAAAGGGAACATGCTCAAGCCAATGGGATTGCGAAGGGAAGAGCCGGAGGCTCGAGAGGCTGAGCTGCTGGATGGACCCAATGGAGGCGATGGGAAAGCTGGAGGATACGATCTCGGGATACATCGATGTATAACTTGTAAGCATCACTTCTCCACCATCCTAATTGCTGAATTTCGTGCTCGGAGTACCCAACAGATGCGGCTGTGGTTGCTGCACCTCTCCTGAAACTATGGCCGGAGTACTTCGAGGAATCAAGGCCAATGGACGTGGCTACTGTTTTGAGTCGCGATATAAAGCTGGAACAGCGAAGTGCAGAGCCGTCTGCTGCTGAGAAGAGCGGTGCATGGGGCGGGGCGGGATAGGTGGTGAATAGGTGTTTGAGGGCAGCAACGGCACAGGTAGTTGTCCCTGGTGCTACCGCTATGATTACTGACACACCTTTTCGAAAGGGGTCAGTTTTTGAAGATGGTAGGGCTATGAGTACATGCGTGGGGTTTTCGAAGGAGGGGTGGAACTCTATGGAGCCACGGGAGAGGTTGATGGACACATTGAACTTCTCGGGTGAGTCCACTGTAATCTCTCCGCAACGAAAGAAACCCGCAAACACTACTTTTATAGCTGCATCGAAATTGGAGTCTTCGATGTTGGGTATGGCTGGTGCGACTGCCACGAGCCTCCGCAGGATTTCGATGGTGACGGGGAGCTTGGGGTTCCGCTCCTTTTCGCCGTGGTATCGCTTGATGCCACGGATGAGGCATTGGACAATAGTGGACTCCACGGCATCGAAAGGGAGGGTGGCATCGATGTGCATGGACCGTATGTGGGACGGGTATTGCTTGATGGTCCGTGGAGTCTTTCCCTGGCGACCAAGCTCTGCCGCCCACTCAAGGATCCCGAGGGTTGTGGCTGGGAGGAAGGAGCCGTCGGGATTGAGGAGTGCGGGATGTAGCCGTAGGTAGTTAATATATGATTTTTGGCCGGTACTGTATGTTTTGCGAGTGCTGGCAGCGAGCCCGTGCCAGAGGTAGTTGGAGACTCGGTGAGAGTAATTAGGGTGCGTCTCAAACCACTGAGGTGGGGGTTGATCCGGCAAGGCTGCTTGTGGAGGTTGGGAGCCAACTGGAATAAATGCGAATATAAAAAACGAGAAGCGGCGTCAGCAAGCGCGTTTGACTCTGAGGACAACCAGGAAGAAGTGAAAGTGAAGCCAAGGAAAGCGGCTAGCATGATAATTGGCCTGAGCAATGACATGGTCGGTCGAGAGCGGTTAGTATCTTTTGCTATTGCTGAGACAATGGCGCTGTTGTCAATATTGAATACAATATGTTGATCTTTCCACAAATGACCCCAGTGAAGTATTGCTTGAAGAACCGCATATAACTCCTTGAATTGAATATCTTTGGAACGGAAACGACGTGGGACTCTAGATGCATACCAGCGATTGCCGAATATGCCGCCAATACCCTTGTTGGATGTACCGCTAGCATCGGTGTATATTTTTAATACTGGTGTACGTGGTTGGATCAGGCGGATGCCGTTTCACGATGCAGAGAAAGTCCGCCACCAATGCAAATCGGCTCGGACGTAGGTTGGGATGTGCAGGGTAGAAAATGGTGATTTGAATGTTGTTGAGAAATCAATGAGACGTCGTATGAAGGCTCTGGCATGGGGAACTACTTGTGACACGAATTGTAAGTAGCCAATTAGCTCTTGGAGCTCCCTCAAGGTCACTCGCTGCTTCCTGTGCCATGCCTCGAGGTATTCTTGCAATATCTCTAATTTTTCGTCAGGCAGCCTGGCTTCCATTGTGATGGTATCAATTTCGAGGCCTAGAAACTCCAACCGTGTGCACGGTCGTATAGTCTTGGATTCTTGAAAAACCAGGCCCAGCTGTGAGCCAAGGCCTTGAATCCAGTCTATGGCAGCATTTGCAGTGTGGAGTGAGGTAGAGGGAGGGAAGATGGGCAGGAAATCGTCGAGGTAGTGGCGGAGACAAGCTGGGATATAATGCTGAATAATCCAGTGGAGTCCCTCGGCGAAGAGGTTGAAGATGTATGGTGCTGAGCATAGCCCGCAGACTAGTATGGTGGAGTAGTAGAATTGATGCATCCAGTGGAATCCGAGATAATGCCAATCTTCGGGACGAACTGGGATTTGATGGAAGGCGTCCTTGAGATCAAGTTTTGCCAGGAGGGAGCCTTGTCCGAGGGAACGAAGGTCATTGAGAGCAGTCTCGAAGTGTTCGTAGATTATATTAGCATCTGAATTGGGAATGCTGTCGTTGACAGAGGCACTGTGTGGCCATGACAGATGATTGATTAAGCGTGGCTTAAGCTTCCGTTTCCGCACTGCCGTACCCAGAGGGGAAGCGCGAAATTGGGAGTGAGGTGGGGATGTGAAAGGGCCGTGTACTTGTTTGTTGGTAACTAAGGACTGAACGGCTTCTGTGACTGCCGCAGGCATATCCATTGCTGACTTGAGGTTCTGACAAGATTGACTTTGCTCAGGGCCAGTGAAACTGATAGAAGCACCGTGTTCTATTATATTTATAATGGAATGTACAAATGAACGGTCTGGGTAATCTTTGAGATAGAAGGCCCAGTTCTCCTTCACCAATGATGATGAGATGGATGCGAGCTTCGTAGTGATCCCCTTAGCCCGATTAGAACGAGGGTCGGTGTTGGGGCGCAATGGGGGGAGATCTCTGACAGGGAAGAGATCCGCATGTGGCAGTGGAGGTGGCTGGTTGATGGGGGGATCGGCGGTAATGTGATTGTGGGGCAGCCTGGGCTGAGAGAATGAGATGGGTGTCTGTGACTGAGAGCAATGACCGTTATGTGACCGAGTTGCACCTGAGAGGCTAGGGTAGCCTGGAGATGCTTGGGACAGGTGTACCCTGCCTCTTGTTCAGGGAGCAGACGTGCAGGTTGACTGACCATGGTCGGTGCTGCTGCAATTAAGGCATTTGTGAACTCGGCTGTTCCTGCACGGTGTCACCGTGCACAGCCCCTTATTGAACAGCTGACAGATTGCCGACGTATCCCGAGGTAGCCTGGATGATGACGGCTGAACTCGCTTCTCGTGCCCTAAAAGGAATTCCTTCATGAGCTTGGCGTCGACTTCGGCCCATCCGTCGTAGCTGCCATTAATCATTTCGCGACGGCGCCGGTGGTGATATGACATGTGGTATGCCAGGACTGCATTCCATTCGTACTCTGTGCTCATGCGGAATAAGCGGCGAGTGTATGCGAATGCAGCAGAGGTCATCCGGCCTATGGCATTGGCGTCTCCACCAGTGGCAGCGAAAGCGGCAAGAACCTCGAAATAGACGGTCAGGGGTGGGAGGATATAGTCGAGGGATGGGTATTCTTTAGTGGATGCTTCGGATTTGATCCTCAGGGTTCGGCCATCAAGCTCCAAAACGGATCTATCGGCCTTATCCCGGTAGCGTGAATCAAGCTTGTGGAGGTCCCCAGGCTCGAATTCGTGGCGCGATATCTCAAGCAGCACGCTTTCCTTGACTTCGGGGAATAGATCAGGGAGAGACGTACCAGTGCTGAGGTTGTTCACTGGCGGGACGAATTGTGGGAATGCCACTACAGTGGGCTGCTGTACAGTTGCTGAGTCAGCCGTTCCGCGGATCGCGCCTATCATCATTTGAAATTGTTGGTCTGACATGGTGATGCTTCCTCCTGTATGCCCAGGGACAGGCCCAGGGACTTGCCCTTCGGGAGGAGGTGCATGCTGTGTGCCTTCGGGGCCGCTCATGCTAGGAGTAGAGCCTCGGGATGTGAATCTACCGGAGGAATCGCGCGGCAGTGCAGCACGTGGAATTATTCCTGTAAGTGAAAGAAAAGCAACTCGAAGTCGTGGACTATCGAGTGCAGAAGTCAGAAGCAAGCGTGGGCTTCGAACAGCGAAGTAAGTACCTATCGAGTGCAGAAGTCAGAAGCAAGCGTGAGGAGATTTGTCATGTCACAGCCTCGTGACGTAGAACTCGAATGAACTCCGCCCATTCGCAACATACTTATATACTATAAGTCCATGGACGAAAGCGGAAGGAAGTATTACAAACAAATAAGTCAAAATGCGGAACAGAGCACGACATAAAGTGATAGAACAATGGGTATATGTGTATCATCGAATAGCGGAGGTTCAGGGGAATGTATAAATGAATAATGTGAATGATAGAAAAGGTATGACGAACAAATATGCAATAACGAATGTAAGCGAACAGAGGACATGTCATGAGAACAATAAGCAAACGGAAATATGCCATAAGAAAAGATGAACGAACGGAAACAATACAATCGAATTGGAAACAAATGTGACGAAGTGTCACCTGTCAGAATAGAAGAAGTATTGAGGACCAATAATAGTCTTATGGAATAGTGGAGCGGATAGTGTGATAGAACGAAGTAGGTGAGCAAAGGCATTGCCCTCAGGATCAAGAAAGAAGTCAGGATGTGGGTCAAGGGTTTGTTGTGCGAACACGAAGACGAGGTGAGACACGAAGTCAAACGAAGTCAGATGTGAAGTCGAACAAAGTCCAAATGAAGCTCTCCGAAGCTTCGTAGAGGTTAAACGAAGTCACATGTTGTGACACTTAAGCACGGGGCTTAACACAGCCTCAAGTTGATCCTGGGTTGCCGTCACTGTTGGAGAAGCGATGGGACTAGATGGAGGAGAAGACTATGCAGAGACTCGGAGTTTGAGGACCTTAAGGGCACATTGAAAATGACCTGAAGGAAATTGGAGAAAGTAATTTTAGTGGACACTCTTACCCTTACGATGGCTTCAGTATACTCTATACGAATGGGATGGACATATTGAAATATACGACCAACCCTCTATTAATCTGGCAACTTTACATTAGTGAATCTTTGTTCCAATATCAGCACGTCCTGCAGACTTGTAACTTCCGATCTTTTACCCAAGGGCTCTCAATAACGACCAGCTAAAGAGAACTTGCCAGCGGCCTCCGACATCCAACTGTGATGTGAGGGTGGACTGGGTCGCATACTACTTTAATACTACAATAATTTGCCCCAAGCTGTGTTCAAGCAACATCTCTGTCAATCAATACCTTTGAAATCCAGGCTTCGTTTTCTTGAAATTGCAATCCTGGGACAGTATCATCCTACTTGATGGAGTTTGATTTCATCATATCCAGATATGATGAGGACATCGGTACCCTCACCTCTAAAACCACATCCTTGACAGGATGATATATCTACACACATTCGAATGCATGCACATCAGGAAACTTGGTAAAAACCGGTGCCTAATGGCTCGGTAACGAATTTTGGTTATTCCTATGGAATGACATGGAGATATCCTATTTTTTTTTGAGAACCTGGTTCATATGATCTGTTACCCTCTCATGACAAATAGCTGAGGCCACCTATACAGTCTGCGTCGAGATATTGCCCATGCAAATTTTGCTATGGAAATGTACATAAACTATAGTCAGCTATAGATGACTTTGCATGGGCAATATCTCAACCCAGGCTGTATAGGCAGCCCCAGGTGTTTGTCATGAGAAGATTATAGATCATATAAACCAAGTTCTCAAAATAATAAATAGGATATCCCTGTGTCATTCCATAGGAATAACCAAAATTCCTTGCCGAGCCATTAGGCGCCGGTTTTTACCAAGTTTCCTGATGCATGGTAGCTCATGGCTGCCCTCATCTTCGCATCGAAGTGGGCGAAGGTGTCATTCACATTGTCTCTTGTCCTTCCAACAACGATTTCGCATAGCCTTATCTGCAGATTTTGACTGGGAACTTCCTTGTGGGTTTTAATACTTCATTGTTCCAATGCCAGTAGTAGTACGTTCTATGCCATCATGATTTCAGTCTCTGACACACCTAAACTTGAAAACCTAGTCAAGATGTTGTGCGTCCTTGTCATGTTCATGGATCAGAACTGGTCAATAACTAATTAAGAAACATCGGAGATGAGTTGCAAAGGTGTTCAGAGGTATTGAATAAAGTTAGTACTTATTTTCTATCTTCGTCTCTGAGACTTATCTGAGATACTTTGAGCTCAGTGCCTCCAGATAAATTTCTATTTGATATAATTACTAAAAGACCAACCTCACCAAGTGACCGGATCAACAAGCAATGTTGGATGAAGGACTTGAGAACATTGGATAATAGTAGGTTTATGTCAATCTACGTATTCTGCTTGTCATTGTCCGCTAATCAACCTCCTAAGTTTATTCATGTCTGTATGCATCAGGAAAGTTGACACAGGCAGCTAATTGCCTTCCTAGCTTCGGTTTTGCAGTCCACACAACAAATCTCCTTTTGCGGAAAGCTTCCGAGCTCCTGATAACTTCTTGTAACCTCTCACGTGACATTTGTTCCTTTTCACGTCACTCAAACTTCTCCCTCCTCACAAGCCTACGCGTCGGTCTGTCTGGCATTCCCTCTCTACTTCATAACTGCATTTATTATGTAAATTGATGTTCCCAGTATAATACTTACTAGACTTTCCTTTCTCCGGGTAACAAGGTGGATAGCAGCAGTGAAGTTAGGATTGGACATGGGATGGGGACGGTGTGGGTCGAATTTGTGCGTTCTTGTATCCTCGTGGTGTGTTATCTCTTATATGTAAATTCTTCTGAACTTACATCAAATGATTTCTCGAACCATGTCGTTTTGAACTCTCCTCCACTTGTTGCCCGGTTGGCCTGTCATCTCCTTCCCTTCCTCATGTGTACCCCTAAGTCTTATTAGTTCTTACTTCTGAATATTTTATAATGCTCTTTTGCTCTCTCATCTGGCCTTCATATGCTCTCACATTATTATCTCCTTTGAATTTGCTTTACATATGTAATATCTGTAACAGATATATATGCTGTTATATCAATAACTATATATTTACTATAATATATTTAATAACTAATATATATATATGATATTAGTTATATGAGCTACATCAGGATGTAGCCTATATTTAGTGTGGACACCATATGTGTCCACAACGGCTTGTATTTAGCATGCCGGCGCATTAGGCGCCGGCATATATCTTTTACCATACACCACTTGTACTACCTTACTCAATATAAAGAGTTCAGTTAGTCTCGGTGTGATATAAGGATATACCAAAGCGTTATAATATCATACTTATCATACTTCATTATCTCATCTTTTCCAAAATGGCTGTGTACCTTTCTGAATAATCTTCTCAAGAATATTCTCCAAAATCACCCAAAGACACTTCAACAACAGATTCAGCATGCTGTTGGTGGACTTACAATAGAACATACCAAATTTCGCCTTTAACTTACATAATATTCAATTCCCATATTTGAACTTATTGAGAGCTCGGAGGCTTTCTGTTAAAGGAAGTTTGTTGTGTGGACTGACAGTCCCCTAGCTTCTCGACTTGCTATATAGTGCTACCTGGACTAGGGCTGCTATGGATCACTAAGCATCACTAAACATTCTTTCCCTATGTTCTCCCTTCATAATCTCACGGCAGACTGAAGCGAAGGTTTCAACAAGTCATGTGCAGTTCTGGCTGCCTTCATCTTTCTAAGTGGACCATTGCCATCTACTATGCTGTCTCCTCCACTTTGAACCATAAAGCATGCTACACCCATTATTATGTCTTCGCTACATCCTTTCGACATGTTTAAGCAGTCTGGCTACTCTCTGGAACTCTTGAACTGGCTACCTCCAAAAGTCACTCTTCAAGCAATCTCAGGCAACTTTCCTGGACGTTCACTTTTACTCTTGTCCCATTGTCTCTGGTGTCACATCTCGACTTCTAATCTGTTGGGCTACTGCCAACTTTTGACTAACATATCCTTCATTACTAGTACGCAATTGAGCTTCGGCTCGGAAGATTGGGCTTATGAGATCATCAGGAAGTCACAACAAGGATGGTGTGCTTCATTGATATTGAGATAAAGCTGAGTTGCATTATGCACTTTGGTTCCTTTTGAAAGCTTATTAATCTCAAGTGCTGCAGTTAGTTCTTGGATATACACCATTACCATTACCTGAAGGTAATTATTACAAGTTAACTCATGATCTTTGCAGTAACCCAGCTCTGTTCATTTGAATAAGACTATAGTAATTACTTGTAGTACATATTCCCATTTATGTTAATGTACTCCTGTATGTAGTCTGGATTTTAATGCCATTTATTTCTTTCCATATCCCCTGAATAACCGAGAAATACCCACCGCTACAGAGAGCTAGGTCACCAGATAGCTCAGTGTCGAGGTATAAAGCACTCGGTTAGTGCTGACCGGCAGGCCAAGTATGTCGGCAAAGCTGTCGCTAAGCCTGCTAAGGCAAGTACGCAACGGCGGATTCGCTAAACACGCTATGCAGGTATATAGACTACATAGCGCTACCTAGACTTTGCCAGGTTTCGTGGTGCTGCTCTCCATGCGGCTATTTAAATTTCTCGACAATTACTGCGACCCCACCATTTGATCTTTGTGAAGATCTTCACACGACCTTCGTTTCAAGCGCATATTTGGTCATTTTTACTTAAAGAATCGATGAGGATGGCGTCCATGTGTGCAATCACTTATAAATATACAACGCCCGCGCAGCAACGGGCAGGTATGCGCAAATCTTATTACGCAGCGTATCTCTCCTTACTTTTGTGCCAAGCGATACATGACATTGTGTTCCTATCTAAGTATAACCTGGTTTTGCGCTGTTGACCCAGGCCACATTATTGGCTTTATGTTTGGAGCTCGTTCCCACGCAGCACTGTAATACGTCGCTGGCCGGCGTTATTTTCATCTCCAGGATTCTCTTGTCACTCTATTCAAGTTTGCAGTAAATATTAATATTTACTCTTTTCGAGCGCTGTACTCTCCTCGTCGCGCAGGTTTACGGTCCATTTCTGCTTCGTGCTTCCAGTCAAGCCATTAACTTTGTTGGATTCATGATGCATTTGTCATTCCAGTGGTGGTATTCATTTGATTGGTTTATTTGTATATATGGCTGATCAGAGGTGAGAAAAGAACCAGCACAGCTTCTATTAGCTCGATCGCTCGAAAGAGCTATAACTACATCTTGTCCTTGGCCACCACACCACTACGTTTTGGTTTACGGCTTCAGTGCTCAGCTTGCAAGCTTGAATGTCTGCGGATAATCGTTTGATGAAGATTCGAGACGGGATCCAGGAAGGTCTGTTGATAGGATTAGATGTCGCTGACGGCATAGCAGATGCGTTCCCTGGGCCGGCGAAGGGAATATTTGGGGGAATTAAGGTCGTCGTAGACCTCGTTGATGTTTGTTCCACTCCTGAGATAGTCCGCGGACTCCTCCTTACCTCTTTTAATAGCAATTTTCGCGCAACAAGGAGGATTGGAAAGCTTTGAAGACCAAGCTCCAAGATATGACCGATACAGTTGCCAAAGCACTCGTCGGTTATAATCCAGACACTGTTCCAAAGTCACTCGTTGAGAACATTCAGACAATGAACAAGTATGTTTTTTCCTCCGGCTCATTGATTAATTAATACTCATATTATACCAGAGTACTGGATGGAATTCAAATTGAAGTTGAAAAAGCGCAACAGCGGAAGGGCTGGGAAAGGGCAGTGTTACTGAAGCGAGATAAGAAGGTCACACAAGATCTTGTTGGCCGTTTAAATGATGCAATTACAAGACTTAATGTGCGTTGTTACCGCTATGATATTTATGTTTAAAGGTCTTATTCTTATTTTATTTTTTTGTCAAAGTTCCAAGAGCATATTGGCCACTCGTTGTCTCTTGGTCAGATAAAATCATCTGTTCGTCAGCTAAATAGTGAACAAGGTATGGTTCTTCCGTCCATCCTATACAGCTAAAGATTTATCAATCATACTACAGAATTCACCTGGCTAAAGAAGGCCTTGAGTACTCCTACACAAATCACCCTTGGTGATTCCTGCCTGGAGGGAACTAGGGAAATTCTTCTCTCAAGAATATTCACATGGGTTAATGACCCTACAGTGACAAATATTCTCTGGCTATCTGCCAGTCCTGGTGCAGGCAAGACAGCAGTTGTCTCTACCGTTGTCAGGAAAACAGGAGCTTCCCGGAACTTTTTCCAACATACAGATTCAGCTTCTCAAAACCTATTATGGTTTTGGCGCACAGTTGCTGGAAGTCTTTTGAATCAATATGCTGACCTTAGACCATATCTTTCTGATGCTGTGAAGGAGATCCAGGAGCAGCAACAAAGTGTAGAAGACTTGGATTTACTATCACAATTCAAGAAGCTTATCAAGTTCCCTTTGGAGGCATATTATAGGCAGATATCTCAATTTGATGGCTCTAAACCACAAATTATATCACTCATTGTTGATGCCTTGGATGAAGCAGACAAACAAGATACAAGACAGTGGAATGAATTACTTGAAACACTTGCAGAATGGAGACAACTTCCTGGAATATTCCGACTTATCATCACAAGTCGACCCAATGATGATATTAGGAGTCATTTGGGATCAAAATGTGTGGAAGAGACCCTTGCTACAGGAAGCTCTGTTTCAGAGGAATCTCAAGCAGATATCAACAAGTATTTAAGATACCAGTTTCTTTCTATTAGAAAGAAAATTCAACAGAAAATTCCAAGTTGGACTGATAAGAATATTATTCCACAGCTTGTGAATAATGCTGCTGGCTTATTTATGTGGGCAAAGGCAGCCTTGGATTATATTGAAGTTGGGGGAAATCCCCTAAAGCGGTTACAAGATATCCAATATTCCACAAGTATTGGCCATATACAGCCATTGGATGACCTTTATATGAGAATTCTCCAAGGAATCTACAGAAATCTGGACAAAGCTGAGCAGGATTTGCTACAGAAGGTTCTGTGGACAATTATCATAGCCAAACAACCAATGGATCAATTATCCATTGAGGAGTTAATCAATGCACCTATATGCTCATTGTGGTGGGTTGAACAGGCACTTAGGCCTGTCCTTGCAGAGCAGAACAATGATCATCTACTACAAAGCTGCCACAAGTCATTCACAGATTTCATGCTGGAACAGGAAAGATCTGGAGAATTTGCTGTCAAAGAAGAACTACATGAATTATATCTTGCAAATATTTGTCTCCAGTTTATGAACACAAAGCTAAAGTTCAATATTCTTGGATTATCCATGGGATATTTCAATAGAGATATTGTTGATTTAACAGAACAGGTATCTGTCTCTATTCCATGGAGCTTGCAACATGCCTGCAAATACTGGTCAGAGTATTACCCAGCAAGCAATCCAACTGCCAAGAGCAAGAATTTAACACAGAATCTGGAAATATTTTTAGAGAAACATTTCTTTCACTGGTTAGAGGTTCTCAGTATCATCAGTGCTGGATATTATGCCACATCTCTATTGAAAACAGCCAATAAGTGGCTAGGAGTAAGTCACAGATAATATAATACTTCTAACAATCTACTAATTTTATTGCAGAATCTCAGCTCTAATATGATTCAGCTATTAACTGATGGAGCAAAAATAACAGATTTGTTTAATCAGGCAATACAAGAATCCTGTTCAGGACTCTATTTCAGCATTCTCACATTCTCACCTCAGACCTCTCTACTTGCCAATCATTATCATAAACTATATAATCTTTCCTTGCAAGTGACAAGAGGTATACAGTATTGGCCAACTGAATGTCAGGTTTTTCTAGGACATCAAGGTTGGGTATCATCAGTTGCATTCTCACCTGATAGCACAAAGATACACTCTGCTTCAGCTGACAAGACAGTTCAAATCTGGGATACATCTACTGGTCAGACTCTGGGACAGCCCCTTCATCATCAAAGTTGGGTGATATCAAGTGCATTTTCACCTGATGGAACAAAGATTGCCTCTGCTTCAGGTAACAAGATCCAAATGTGGGATATATCTACTGGTGAGGCACTTGGACAGCCTTTTGAAGGTCATCAAGATATTGTGTTGTCAGTTGCATTTACATATGATAGGGCAAGGATCATTTCTGGTTCACAGGACAAAACAGTCAGAGTATGGCATGCATTCACCAGCCAGAGCCTGGGATCTTTTAAAAGTCATCAAGATGATGTGAACTCAATTGCAATTTCACCAGATGGGACAAAAATTGTATCAGGTTCAGATGACAGGACATTGCGAATATGGGATGCATTCACCAGCCAGAGCCTGGGATCTCTTGAAGGTCACCAAGCTACAGTGAACTCAATTGCAATTTCACCAGACGGGACAAAAATTGTATCAGGTTCAGGTGACGCAACAGTGCTAATATGGGATGTATCTACTGGTAACCTGGAACTTTCCCTTGAAGGTCATCAACTTCCAGTGGAATCAGTTGCATTCTCACCAGATGGGTCAAAGATTATCTCAGGTTCAAGTGACAGAACAATACAAGTATGGGAAGTAACTACTGATCACAACCTGGGCCAATCATTTATGGGTCATCAAGGTCCAATATTCGCAGTCACACTTTCACCTGATGGGACAAAGATTGCTTCTGGTTCAGCTGATAGGACAGTTTGATTATGGGATGCATCTGCTGGCGACCATCCAAGCAAGCCACTCGAGTATAATCAAGCTACAATTATGTCAGTTACATTTTCACCTGATGGGATGAAAATTGTGTCCAGCTTAGATAGCAGTATTCAAGTGTGGGATGCATATACTGGCCAGAAGCTGGGACAGCCTCTTGATGGTCATCAGAGGTTGGTTACCTCAGTTGCACTCTCACCTGATGGGAAAAAAATTGTTTCTGGTTCACTTGATAGGACAGTTAAAGTTTGGGAGGAATCTACTGGGTGGAGCCTCAAACTATCCCTTGAAGGTCATAAAGATAGAGTGTGCTCTGTTGCCTTCTCACCTGATGGGACAAAAATTGTATCAGGTTCAGATGACAAGACAGTGCAAATATGGAATGCCTACACTGGTCAAAGCCTGAAACAGCCCCTTGAAGGTCATTGGAATTCTGTATACTCTGTTGCATTTTCAAATGATGGAACAAAGATTATCTCTGGTTCAGAAGACAGTATAGTTAGAGTATGGGATGCATTCACTGGCCAGAGTCTGGGATCTCTTGAAGGTCATCAATATCAGGTGAACTCAATAGCTATTTCACCAGATGGAACAAAGATTGCCTCTGGTTCAAGTGACAACACAGTCATAATATGGGATATATCTACTGGTCAG
>KN837335.1:50065-65290 GCA_000827215.1 Sphaerobolus stellatus SS14 | reverse complement strand
GTAAAGTGAAGACATAGTATCTCTGAAGTAAAACATACATCTACGAGGTCTACGATGGCCTTAATTCCCCCAAAGATACCCTTCGTCGGGCCAGGGAAGGCATCTGCAGCGCCGACTGCAACATCCAACCCTATCAACAGCCCTTGCTGGATCCCCTCTTTAATCTTCTTCCAATGATTCTCCGAAGACATTTGCACAACGAGCGCACAGAAGTAAGAGACAGTGTTATGGTGGGAGGTTGCGACGTAGCTACTGGGCGCTTGGAGCGAGGCGTGAGTAAGACTCGAGTGCGGTGCGGAAACTGATATGTTGCTTTTTTTCTCAGGCAAAAACAATTATGCTAAACTAAACATAGAACAAAGCGTTGTGGTAGGAGATGTTGCCACGTAAGTAGGTTTCTCGAGCGAGAGGCTCGAGTGAGACTCAACCGCGGTTTCAGAATATGTTGCATCAGTTTTCTGACACCATGATCCGAATAGCTGCTAATGAGCTAAAAAAAGGAATTGACTGAGAGAGATTAAACGAACGCAGTGCACAACTGGATCATCTGGATCATCACATACGTAAGTAGAGAATTTAAATCCATGAGTAGCAAATCGACGAACCATTAGCTGCACATGCGCGTCTGAGAGAGTACAGCATCTCGAAAATAGAAATGTCAAGGCCTGGAATAGCAAAAACGGAAGACACGAGAAATATATAAATGGAATGATATCAACATAATAAACCAATAATCAACAAAGTAGAAGACCATGATACACTTAACAATGTAACATGTAGATCCGATTTATATTGTTGATGATGGTCTGGGTGCCGATGGCAGAACCCTTTTAATATGTTGTGGTTTGGTGAGCGTATTTGCATTTACTACTTATATAAAGCACGATAAACTGACGAAATTCGTAACAAACATTAAATATTGGCCGTCGAAAACACCTTCAAATTTTCTGGTCTGGACTCCAAGGTTTCCTCGTCATCTGATCAACGTACCTCTTCCCATTAACGATAGAATTGGGATCAACACCAGTGTGAGAGTGAAATCAGCAATTTTGAGAGATTTCCGTTGTTGAAAATGAGGAAGTTGGCTGCTTTTACGACCCGTGAGGATGTGAGTTCATTTGATTCAGAACCGGCTTGTAGATTTATTAATGCGGTGTTTCGCTACGTAGGTCGAAGGTGTTCAACGGGCTGTTAAGCGTATGAAGATTGAGGTTGCTACCCTGAAGACGTTCATCGCTGCTGAGAAGGATAAGGAGCCTCAAGACACGGGCGAGTCAGAACTATCAAGTAAATTTGACTTCTTCCAATCGACGTCAGGGACTCCGAGCCGTCAATCAGCAGTATGTCGCTTCTTCTTTCATAGTTGACATACATATAACATCTTTGAAGGCTAAATCCGAAGTCGAAGCTCGCCACGAAGAATTGCGTCAACTTGTCGCACTACGTCAAGGTGACAGTCCCTTCCGCCGACGCACGCCTCTCAATTCACCAGCGAAGTCAACAACGACCAAACCGCTTCCTGTTCCATCAATCCCAAATCCTAGCCTCACCCAATTCACAGACAACGTCGAGTCTCTGCTCTTCCAGGCTGATCGTGATCTCAAGCGCACATTGACGAGTCAGGAGGGGGTGCAAGGAGATTTGGACGCGTTAACGGCAGAGCTACAGAACAAGGATACGGAGATTGTTACGCTGAAGACGGAGTTGAATAGCAGTGGGGTGCAGACGAAGTGCCTCAAGAATATGATGGATGGTGTGGATCTGCAGAATGGAGAAACGCTAAAGGTAAGCTAAGGCAAATAACTTTTGGTGTTAGATTCAATGCTAAATTGTTTTCTTCTCTCTAGTTATTCAACGAGGAGTTGAGCAGGTTGTTCGATAAGGCCAATCTGCCGGATGATGAAGCACGGCAGGCTTTGGGGGTGGAAGTGGTCGAGCCGAAGGTCGCGCCGAATGAGCTGCAGAAGGAGAACCGGTGCGTTGTCTTCATCACATTCTGAGCTCTTACCTGATGCTCATTGTAAATTGCTCCAGTTCTCTGAAAATCAAGCTGGCGGAAATGGAGCTGGAGAAAGAACGGGGCGCGTTGCTCAGAGTACATGGACTCATTCCTTAACCACATTGCATGCATGCATGACACCATATCATGATTAAACCCCGCACTTCTCACAGACATTTTTCTCAGTTATCTATCTTTGGCATTTTCTTTATTGCTTTCGCGTTCTTGATCAATTGTTTCTTTAGTGTACTTGCGATATATCCCATCTGCCGCGCTCACGTGTTTTATTTTTATCATCCTATCAGACGAACAGAATGAATATATGCTTTGGAACAACTATAGATTGGATTTCAGGACCATATGTTTGTGTACATACATAATCGAGGTCAAGATATGAAGGTAGAGGGTACAGTGAGTAGGGCTCGTTACTTATGAATCTCTTCGAATTTAGGGGTTGAGTCGCGTATATTCTGTCGCAAAAATCCAAAATGCCTGATCATGCCTGCTGACCTGATCAGGACCCGATCAGGACATGGTCAGGAAATGGTCAGGACATGGTCAGGACATGGTCAGGACATGGTCAGAACATGGTCAGAGCATGGTCAGGTATGGTCAGACCTTCAATAATTCTATTATATAATAATACCTCAGTACAGGATCAAACTGAGCTGGCTGGATAATATGTACTGTAATTAGGACCTTGAACAATTATATTATAATAATAAATTTTGATGCAATTTGGAGGACAGGAGAGACTACTACTATCTACCAGCTCTCATTTGCATGGTTTAAGGAGCTAATTGAGGTAAAAGGGGAAAGAAATAATATTCCGGGTCTCAAAAATATGATAAAAACATCGCCAAATTACCCTATAGTTAGCATGTATCTAATAGAGAAAGGACCGATGTATATGGACCATTATCCATGCCCTTTCTGATTACTGCTCGAAGGAAGGAGCAGCCGAACACAGTTCATATCCTGCCCTACTTGGCAACATGGTGAACAGCTTTCTACTACAAATCATAATTTTATATCAAACAAACATAGAATGGCTGCTAAATGGAATAAAAATGAATTATTGTGATATTTTTAACACTCCCTTCAAAAAATGCAGTAATTAAGCTGGAGTTTCCCCCCAGAGATTGATTGCATCCTCAGAGGCAGGGGAGATCTCTGGGAGATTCTCCCTGCACTTTCAGCATAGGTGAATTCCGGGAGATGATCAGCTTTCTCCAATATTGGCAAACTGATCATCACTGGTGATCCACCTGTGTTGAAAGTGCAGGGAAGATCTCCCAGAGATTCCCCCCATCTCTGAGGATGTAATCCACCTCTGGGAGGAAACTCTGGCTTAGTTATTGCATTTTTTGTAGGGAGTGTTAAAAATATCGCAAAACTGTTTTCATTCCATTTTGGTAGACCTTTTATATTCTTTTGATGTTAGATTATGATCTGTAGCAGGAACCCAACTGCCATGTTGCCACCTAAGTTCCATCAGGAAACTTGACCATGGTGCTTATTTTTCCATAGTAGCCATCCATTGTAGATGATGATCCCGACCTTCAGCAGTATCACACCCTGATCCTGATTTTGTCTTATTGATTATATTTCATTTTCCTTCGGACTCCACTTCCATCACATTCATTATTCATCTTTGATTCCAGATCCTTTATATTATTTTAATTCATTCACTTATTATTCTTGGACTCTGTCTCTCCTTATCATTCTTTGTCACTCATTATTCCTCAGACTCCGTTTCACTTATCACACTTAATCTTCTCATCAATGCCAAGCCTCACTTATGACTCACATGATTATGTCCCACATGTCTTTTACGTTATATTCTCATCAGCCTCCGCTTTTCACAATCGCCAGCCAACCACATTCATTCCTGTATTTCTTATCAGTTATCATCTCTGTGACCCTGACTATTATTCCTTATATTTTCTGGACTCCATTTTAGTATAAATAACCACATATGTATTTTGGTTCAGTAGTCAGAAATCCACTTTGTTATTCTGTTAACTCATTCCGGCCTCCGTCTCTCTGACATCTTTCCATTCTACTATACTCAGCCTCCAAGTCTTTCTTATACTGACTTATCTGCGATAACGTCAGACTCCGAACCTCTGTCCGTCTCAACTCTATTCTGAAATAAGGACAACACATGACTAAGGGCGCAACACATAAGTTGAAGCCAAGTCATTTCAGTTCATATCATCTGGACTCCGGATTACTTGCTTCGTTCTATTACATCCAGAGTCTGAAGTGACACCTAGATATTAGGACGTAACAAGCAGGGAGATAATGTCAATATTACATTATAATATCAATGTATTGGATGAAAGTATATTTATTGGAGCTTCACATATTTTTATAAAAGGAAGGAATGCTTGAACAAGGCATCTGAAGGTAGTGTTATGGAAGGTACCATAGCTGCCAACAAAGTATGGGAGCTAGCAGTGCTATAGTTGCTATAATTGCTATAATAGCAATTATAGCATTTACTAACTTTACTGATGTGAAGCCTGAAATGTATTAGGATGCTCTATCCCTCTCTGAGCAGTAATCAGAAAGGGTATAGATAATGATAAATGTTCAATTTTATTTTCTGTATTATATATATACTATCTATGGGTTAATTTTTTGGCATTTTCACCATATTTTTGAGACCCAGAATATATATTTCTATCCCCTTTTCCTCAAGTGGCTCCCTGGACCATTCAAATGAGAGCTAACAGGTAATAATGGCCTCTTCTCTCCTCCAAATTTTGAGAATTAGTATTATAAGTCTAATATTTTGAAGACTTAATTACAGTGCAGGGGATCCAGCTAGTGAGTTCTGAGCAGGCAAGGTTGTATTAACTTGTATCTACTTAGTCTCCAAGGTAGTGGTAGGGCTGGTGCACTCTGAACATCTCCTATCTAAATTTTTAATCATAAAACAGGATATATATGTAAAAAATAGCAAGTAGCAATCTTTCAAAGCCTTCCTGTGCAAACAAATGAAATGTTTTCCTCCCTGAGCTAATCTGATACAATGCAATAAATTCAGAAGTGCTTTATCAGACTCAGATCAGAGCATGAGTAGTTCTGCACCAGTTCTGACCAACCTGGGTCAAGTTACATAGATTAACCATATATTTTTTCATAAAAATCGAATTATTTAACCTTTACATAACATGTTTTCTGCAATACAAACTTCAGCATGCATAATCCTAGGTTAAATAAATGAATATATATATAATATGTCTTTTTAGCTAATATAAACATCTCAATAAATTTAGATATTCGTTGTAATTATTGGAAAAAATAGTTTCCGAAGGAAGCAATAAGGTTACAATTATTTGCCGACTAATGTGCTATGTCGTGTAATAACACTCGAGAAAAATATTACTACAAGCATCTGTGGCCTAACGGTTACAGCCTGACTCTTTTGGCGCTCAGAGGTAAACAGGTCGCGAGTTCAATTCCCGCTGATGCTCATTATCAAACTAAGGCAAGTAATCTTCCTGACTCTTAATTAAAGTATATCTAATAATCCACTTGAATAGAAAAATATACCTTCACTTGAAATGAATACAGCTTCTGCTTTCATTTAGAACTTACAATAAGTGAGTACTTGTAATAAGATATATCAAATACTCAATGATATTCGAAGTGTATATACAACGCAGTAGTAAGTAAATAAATATGAATAGTGAATGGTAAGAAAAAGAAAATAATATTTTTGAATTTTTGAACCTAAACCCTGATCACTCTGACCGAGCCTGACCAAGCCTGACCAAGCCTGACCAAGCCTGACCAGCTTGACCGACCTGATCAGTCTGATAGGAGCTTTGAATCTGATCAGTCTGATCAAGTCGGCCCGATCTGACGGCCTGATACTGCCTGATCATGCCGGGTCGGGCGTTTCGGATTTTTGCGACATCATCTTGGATGAACCTGAGGAAATCTTCTTCTTCGTGGCCGGTCTTGAAGGAGGAACGAGAAAGGTTAGATCGCAAGGCAACGGAGATAACTTGGAAGACGAACCTCGCACTGCTTCCATTCGCTATCATGGATACAACGAATCTTGCTGGTGATCAGAATACTGCAGCTCGTTCTATCAACACGCAAGAAGCCCTCAGTAGCAGTCCTCGAGATCACAAATACACAAACACGCACGTAACCCCAAGCCCAGCAGTCTCCTTCGCGCTCCTCTTCAACAACTCCAAGCCCAGATTCCTATCCTCAATACACGTCCTCATCCCAACCCTCGTCTTCACATTTACCCACCATTCAAGCTCTCCCTCTCCCTCTACTTCCTCTACCGCATCATCCCACAGAATACCTGTCACTTCCGCACACTTCCTGGACAGATCAACCTCCCCGACGTGTTCCGTTCCTTCAAAGTTCAAGCACTGAACGAATTCCCACCAATCTTGTTGGGTATGCGCGAGGGTCATCGCGCAGAGCTCGTGGATGTTGCCGCGGCATTCCCCCTCGCCGTGCAGACAGGTGACACCGAAGGCAGGTTCTGAGGGGTCAATTCTAATTTTAAGCAATACGGAGTTAGAGGGGACAATGTCGGTATGAGGGGGAGAGAATGCACTTGGCAATGAATGTGAGGTTAACGTCTATGATATCCCACGTCTTCTCAAACACGTTATTGAGGACTGATTCACATAGCAAGGCATCGGGATAACGACTCATGACTCCCAGCGTAATAGGCACGCGCGTTTTGTGCTCTGGTGTTACTACATCGTTCGAAGGGATTTGCGCCGCGTTGATGACACCTGCGAGGATAAGGACGATTGAAAGGCCTACCAGCATAGTGGGAATCGATATGGTTGGAACGAAGGAAAGAGGGGTCGAACCACAAAGTTAGTAATATTATTCACGACCGAATTCGCCATTGGAATAGCCGCTTTCGTTCACTCCCCCTCTAGTCTAATCTGCTTTCGGCGCTTAGCGCACTCCCTCAGACTGCCACCAGCTCATGTATGCATTCACTTAAATTAATAATAGTAGCCTGTAAGAGCTTACCTGTAGAGATTTGATTCTGATTTAGGTGAAGCCAAGAATGCGCCATAATTTAATACTCCAGGCAAAAAAAGAAAAGATACTGAGAACAAGATGGTGTAGAAGAGCTATCTGGCTGTCAAGGGGCAATTACTTACTGATGTAGAGATTATCCTATTACAAACAAAAATGCTGCTACAGGCGAACTTTGGTATTCACAACAGCATAAAAAAGAACGAATGAAAAACAAACGCCTAAACAACCTCCTCGTGTACGGATCGAACCAATGGGTCCGCTTATTATTGCTCGTCAGCACGCTCATAGGCGCCGGATTCCCGATGCCCTTGCCGCTTATTGAATAAAACGTCGAAGATGGTCGGAATTTGAAGTTTGTATGGCACGTAAGTGTTCCTATATCGAGATGTACGTACGGCTTTTGCATTTCTCCCCACCTTCCTCTGCAATGTTTCTTGTTCTGGCACTATTACAGCGTGCGGCATATTGACATCTTTGATCATGATCAATAGGGTGCCGGGAATAACTCAGAGGTCTAGATTTCAACGGTATTAAACATTGAAGGTCCGCAGGACCTGTTTCACCCAGGGTATTAAACAGGTTATAAACAGGGGGGTCCGGGGGCGTAGCCCCTGGGAGCTTGGCGTTTTTGACGGTTATAAACGTGAATAAATAGTGTTTTTAACAGTAATTAACACCATTTCCCTGACTTAAAGCCTGAAAACCCATTCCTCTTCAACAAGTGTATCATTGTCCTTCTCTGCCCTTTTCTTCCCACTAATTCCCTTCGTTTCATCATCTGCTGTTGCAATTACCTTTTCCGAGAGTAACAACTGAAACAACTCCACAATAAGGTCAACCTCGTCCTCTACCTCAAATCTCTCAGTTTCACCAATTATATCATCAATCTCACCCAGGGCTCCTCTGTCCTTGATGTTGTTTCTTGTTGCTGTCTTCCACAACTGTGAACTTTATATATAAAGGCTGACTTTGACCATTGATGTTGTCATACAATGTAGATGCCGAAGAGACTGAAAATTGGTCTGCCAAGAGTTAAGACAGAAGCAAATAGTGAGGTTATGCTTGCAAGTGCAATCACAAGTTGATTTAGGCATTGATCTCTATTCAAGGTACCCCAGGAATAACCTATAGAGACCTATATAGCATTCTATATTTATTCAACTTTATTCACCACCAAAAAATGCCTGCTCAGGGAGGAGTGTTATTAACACAGTTAATAGTGGTTAATAACCTGGTAAATTAGTCAGTGTTAATAACCCCGTACTTTTTCCTGGCACCCTAATGATCAAGACACTTTTAAGCTCACAACTCTTGGAGAGGCTAGAATCCAATAGCACACTGTCAGCACAACCTCAAACTCGAAGCACAGGAACTCACATGAAGTTGACATAGCTGTATGTTCTCTTCCATGCCTCTCTCTCTCTCAACATTGCACAAAGCGCAGACAGGTCGAATTGATGATTGGTTCCTCCGCCTCTCTATCGGCTGATTACAATACAATGAGTAAATGATTTTGATCCTCTGAAGTAAAGCCTGTGGAACATTGTGAAGACAACTTAAGCCTCAATCAACTCTGGAAATGTCAGAAATGAGTCAGGGACTGGTTAGTGAGTGTGTTCACTACTAATAAGTCTGGGAATATGTAAATGTTGCCCAAGTAAATAGTGTATTGGCATTTAAATAACCAATGGTGTTCTTCAATATAACATAAAAATAATGGAGAGACTACTGTATTTACATCAGATCACTGCCCACTGTCTTATATCACATGAATTGCATCTGCGAATACTGGGAAGGCTATAATACCCCAAAACACGACAGCGAGCAAAGCCATACATCAATTCCAGAAGTACATTTCTAAAGAAAAAGTAGTATGAGCCCACTTAAAATGCCTTGAAACAACCAAAATAAATAAGCAGCCCTCTGGCATTTACTATAATTTTATTTTTGAAAACTTACTTAGATTTCTGCTTCCCTGTCGAAAGGTCCTTTCTCCAGATTCGGAGGATATCTAAATAATGGTACCTAGAAAAGAAAGAAAAAAGACAGCTTAGTAGCGGATAAAGAGCTTACAAAATAAAAGAATATAAACACTCAGAGCATGTAAGAGCACAGTCTTTCTGATAACTGCTTCATATCTGACTTGATATCATCACAATAGCCCACGACAGCATGGTAGATAACAGAATTACCGGAAGTCCAGAATTAAACCTCATGATGGTGCTCCCAGTCAAAGTGTCCTTGAGTTTGAGTGTGTCAATAAAATGTTTATTCTTGATCGGAAACCCATGACATACCTCCTCGGGAATCACAAGAAGAGGAAAACCTGACAAACCCAATGATTTAGAAAAAAAAAGAAAGAAAAAAAAGGAAAAGCAATTCATGGCCATGAACAATTGTGCTCTTAAATACAGCTGTTGTGTTTTCCATCAAGGAAAATAAGGATGACAATTACTCACAGGTGATTTGAATACCCAATGGGATATGAGAACTTGATGTATTATTTTAAATATGAGACACTATTTTCACATACCAAGATAGTTGAATTGAAAACCCATAGCTACGATGCCACCACAGGAAGCACTGAGGTATTTTCTGTCAAGAAAAATGTTAAGAAAATCTTAGAAGTCAACCCCATTTCTTCAGTGTTTTTCCAAACATTGAAGGAAAACAAAAGAAAACCAACATTTATTAAGGTTTTAACACAATTCATGGGAAAACACTGAAGAAGTGGGGTGAACTTTTAAAGTTTTCCTAATGTGTTCCTCTAGGAAAACCCCTCAATGCCTCCAGTGCACCGTACCCCATATTCCAACGAAAGTAAGGTTTCTTTCAGCTGCATTTTAGCATCCAAGGACTCCTGCCTGAAATGTCGATTACCATCATCTTCAGGTCCGAGAAGGATGTATAGGATCACTAAGATTTCACCGAGCCCTCAGGCCTCACCCTAGCGGAATAAGCTGTTCGCTGGTCGTAGTCGGGTATAGCGAGCTCAGGAGATCCGTCAAAGAAACTCCAAACTACTAACATGTAAGTATTCCAATGCAAGAGACAAGGAGTGTATCTGCCAGTACGCCAAATTCCCAATGTAACGAGAGTATACTAGACTCGAGCATCAAAAATCGGAGAGAGAGATGTTGCCTGGACTAAATCCAGTCGGAAAGGTGCGTTATTCAACTTCTAAGCTGCCGCGCATCGTCCAAGACAAAGACGAGTAAGGCACCATATACGAGCGAGGATGGTTAGTAGAGGCAATCAATAAAAGGTTACTAAAGGCGTAGGAATAACTAGCGCACCTTTCCATCAAGCACAGCGCGACATTCAACCAACAATAACGAGAAATCACATACCAATGATAACGAGTGCAAGAGATTGATGGTGGTGATGATAAGCGGAGATAGAAAAGGTAGAACCTGGAAATCGATAATATGTCGCCACATGGAGGAGCTTGAGAGGAATATTCGGTCGGCGTCGGCAGGACGACGGACACGCGCATCCATTGACAATGAGAGCCTGAGGAGACATCAGTAATGGTGGAAAAAGTCCTCCAGGCACGTCCGGCCGTCCAGACTGATCCTGGGCTGTCTGGCGCTGTCTAGGCCGTCCAAATTTACTATGAGGTCGTCCCGGATCACTCCAGACGAAACGCCCGTTACTGATGGAGTAGGTTGGATTGCATTAACTTGGGCGTAGGTTAGAGATTAATCGATCATAGCAACATTCCATAAACAGAGAAAAAGTGGGGGTGTTTCGCTGAAAGCACGGATTAGGAGAATTGCGCTGCGGCCGTGGGTTGTCTGAGGGCGGCGGGCTTTGAGATTATTCTGGCTATGTGCGTCGAGGTTTTGAGAAGCTGCATCAGTGTGCCGGAAAAAGTACCGGGAAGCACCAGTTCTCCTAACAATTGTAGATGCAACTACTGTCTTCCCGGCACCAACGAGATCGAAATGAGCACACCAATTGCTTGTATGCCATAGGCTGTAGAGATTACAGGAAGTAGTTTGGAGAAGAAGAGCATGGTTGTAGTTTAATGGCGTAAAGAGAGAGAACTGAGCGTCGTAATCGTAATGGTTCAAGGCAACAATTGACGCTAAGGAATAGGGCATATGACATATTGCATTGACCGGCAGCGAATTGGGACCCGGCTTACCGGTGTTTGTGGTCGATGATCGCACACATACCTCTCGCTCCAATAAGAGAAATATACAACCCACTAAGTAAGAAAATACATGGGGAAATGAATAAATAACATATGTTTTCAGGGGCTTTACATATGCAGCTGCATTAGTATGTTCAAGACCTAGAACTAAGGCAATAAATCTTCTGGAGTACATAGTTCTCCTAAGTCTAACTGGGTTGGAGCGGGAAGAGCGCGGCTGAAATCTGACAAATCACTACTAGTGAAAATACGATCAAAAGCGAATTTCTGCGTTAGGATTGGGTCCAAGGTATTTTCGATTCTATCCACCACAAGACGGCCAAGGATAGGCATAAACTAAACACAAGTATCAGACTGATAAAAAGGATGGAAAAGGAAAATCTCACTTTATATGCGTGACCACTTCCACCCGTTGCAAAGAGTACTGATGGATAGTCGGGATGAAAGTCAATCAACCAGTCAGAATCTAAACCAACGTTAATAAAAATATCTCCGAGTCCAGATGAGGTCATTTTCTAACCTGGGGTATCCGCATACCTACCAAGAAATTAATTAATTACCGACATTACTAATAGGATTACACACCAGCATAGACGAGTACCGGAAAATGGTTTTTTACCCAATTCGGGATACGTATCAGCAATCGAGCCCCTCATTTCTTGAACTATATGCTTTGGAATAGCACCTCCGTTGTCGTGGGTAAGAAATGTGCGTGGGATCGATACTGACCGGCCTTCAACTTGGTCCTGCAGATTTGTAAAGCCGGCATAAAAACCAACTTTTACAATATTCTCTGGATTTGGCTATGGAATAACTACGTTTAAATACTAGCAGAGAATGTAATCAAAAGAAGATCACATACCGGAAACATGCAAAAGCCGTTAGTATAGTCAAGGACAATAGGGACATCCTTATAAATTTCTGCTTCTTCGGGAGCCAGCTGAATCGTTGCAATACACTGACTTCATACTAAATTCAGTATGCCAAGGGGGGGGAAGGAAAGTATAATGCAAATGTCAGAAGACTCACCCAGTGGCCGAAACCCTATCGGAAAGACCAAGGCTTCCGAATGTTGAAGGCGTCCATGAACCGGTTGCAATCACCACCAATTCTGCTTTCACTTCAGTTCCATCTGAGAGCTTTACACCTTGACCATCTGGAAGAATCCCAACGACTTGTTTATTCCCTTCGACACGACCTCCAAGTCTTCGAACCTGTTCTATCGCAAGTTCGACAGCTTGTCTGGCCTTCGCCCATCCACTGTCTTTATTTAAATATCCTTCGAATTTATGCAATAGTAAAGGTCCTAATTCAATATTTGGTGGGTATATTGAGCGAAGTTCTTCTCCATTTTGAAATTCTTGAATATGAACACCGCAGGACTTGTCGTTTGCTAACGCTAGGTTGCTGTAGGAGCCACCTCTGAGAAGGACACCGGATCTAAATAAATTATTTAAAATCAATAGATACTTTGATCAAGGAAGTCTGCCCAATCCAGGCTATGGGCTTGGGAGTGAATCTCACTCTTGGTATGTATCTCCCCATTCCTCCTTCTTCCACTCTTCGATGGCTGCTTGTGCAAGTTTGGTATATGCTATTTCACTGTATGATGTTCTGACAACCTTGTTTATGTCTGTACTTGCAGCATCGGGGGCGGGTAACGTTGAGGCTTGATCGATAACGGTTACATTCGTATATCCACGGCGAAGAAGATGAAGCGCAGTAGAGATTCCGAAGGCACCCGTGCCCACCACTAGAATTTGGCTGTCTTTGGAGACCATGGGGTGGATAAACAAAACTTGGGATTGTTGGGCTCGCTAAGGTTTGTGCAGGAGGTCGAGGCGGCCTGGTCTACGCTATATCGGACGCATCAGACGCCTCAAAGCTGTGGGAGAACTAGTCATGCTTTGGAAGTCGTCAGAAGCCACCTGGAGCTTCTAGGAGCCGTACACATGATGAGCTTCTAGGAGTCATTCACATGATGAGCTTCTAGGAGCCGTTCATACGATGAGCTCCTACTACCCAATATTGTTATTAATATTATATCAAATATTCATTTTAATCACACCTAAAGTAATAGATAAAAGCATTATATTCAAGTATTGAAGGGAAAGCATACAAGCGGACAGGATAATGGACAGACAACTATATGCGGCCTGACACAATGGAATCTAGGAACATTATACTACTAGTACTAGTATCATTTAGAAGGCATCGTCATCATAATCATCATGGCTGCCAACAGGACCCTGGTAGTCAAATTGAGGTTGATCATTGCCACCATATCCATTGTTCTGATCATCTGTGTCCCATCCACTGACATCAAAATCCGCGTCTTCTGTCAACAAGTGTTGTTCAAGAAAGTTCCCTGTCACAATGTCATGTGTCAATAAATCAGATAAGATGCTGAAAGAAAAACTCACATTCTGTTGTCATATACCTTTACTTGAAAGATATGAAACTGTCTCACCCTCACACTCTTAATGTCGCAAAAATCGAAAGTGCCTGGCGAATCATATCAGGAAGTCAAAGAAACGCCCAGGCATTACCAGGCCTCGTCAGGCAATGATCAGGCAATGGTCGGGCACTGGTCGGGCACTGGTCGGGCACTGGTCGGGCAACATCAGGCCTGGTGGAAACTTTAAATCCTGGCCAGGTCTGAGAATCCACTTTTGATTTTTGCGACATAACCTTTTCAATGCAAAGTAGCATTTCTTTATACTTCGGGATATAACGACCGGCCTCCAAGGCATTACTGATGCAAGCACCGATTTCTTTATATTCCTTCAAGGCATTGAGGAAAATCTGACAAACTCGATGATTTAGAAAGAAAAAAAAAGGAAAAGCGGTTCATGACCGTGAACAGTTGTGTGCTTAGATGCAGCCGTCGTGTTTTGCATCAAGGAATAAAAGGATGACGATTACTGGCAGGTAATTCAAATACCTAATGGGATATGAGAAGTCAATGTATTATTTTAATTACGAAACACTACTTTCACATACCAAGATAGTCGAATTGAAAACCCAGAGCTACGATGCCACCGTACCCCGACGAAAGTGAGCTTTCTCTCGGCTGCGTTTTAGCATCCAAGGGCTCCTGCCTGAAACGTCGATTACTGTCATTTTCAGGTCCGAAGAGGGTGTATGGGGTCACTGAGATTTCGCCGATCCCTCAGGCCTCACTCTAGTGGAATAAGCTGTTCGCTGGTCGTAGTCGGTATGGCGAGCTCGATAGCTCCATCAAAGAAACTCCAAACGCCTGACATGTAATTATACCAATGCAAGAGCCAAGGAGTGTATCTGCCAGTGTGGCGAATTGCCAATATAACTCGAGTATACTAGATTCGAGCATCAAAAATCGGAGAGAGATGTTGCCTAGACTAAATCCAATCGGAAAGGCGTGTTACTCAACTTCTAAGCTGCCGTCCATCGTCCAAGATAAAGACGAGTAAGGCACCATGTACGAGTGAGGATGGCTGGCAGAGACAATCAATCAAAGGCTATTAAAGGCGCAAAAGAATAACTAGCGCACCTTTCCATCAAGCACAGTACGACATTCAACCAACAACAACGAGAAATCACATACCAATGATAAAGGATTGACCTTAAAAGTCGTTGGACGAACCCGAGTGCAGGAAACGGAGTGCAAAAAATTGATCGCGGTGATGATAAGCGGAGACATCAAAGGTAGAACCGGGAAATTGATAATATGTCGCCACATGGAGGAGCTTGAGAGGAATTTTCGGTCGGCGTCGGCAGGACGACGGGCACGCGCGTCCATCGACAATGAGAGCCTGAGGAGAGGAGGTTGGATTGCATTAACTTGGGCGCAGGTTGGAGACTAATCGATCATAGCAACGTTCTATAAACCGAGAAAAAGTGGTGATGTTTCGCTGAAAGCACGGACTAGGAGAATTGCGCTGCGGCCGTGGGTTGTCTGAGGGCGACGGGCCCTTATAACGAGCTACTCATAGCCGACGGCGCGAGACTATTGTCGAATGCAGAGAGGTCCAGGTCGATTTTCGGA
>KN837334.1:102641-128286 GCA_000827215.1 Sphaerobolus stellatus SS14 | reverse complement strand
AACAAAGAAAGACCATAAATTGCATTTAGTTATCTTGCACATTTCATCATGTTATCAAGTGTGAAAAGCAGTCAATAATCAAATATTTTTTCATTTGCAAGATTTTATGGCCCCCTCTATACCCAAGTCACACATTGATAATGGATGTGATGAAATCAAAATAGTATGTGCAGTTGCTGTGAAAGTATAGCTCACCCATACTGAAGTCATACTGCCTTTTGGTATGTTTGAGAACAATACTATATTTTTCCCCTCCTCCACTTGCCTCCTCTCCCAATACATCCCAATACAGCATCTTTATGGTCCTCTGGCAAATATTGAAGTCATACTAGCTTTTTGTATGTCTCCAAGTTTGCTTCCCCTCCCTCTCCCTTTCCTTCTACACCTCAAACTTTGCAATTTTCTCAAAGTGTAGTTCACTCTACCCATCTCAAGAATTGTTTATTATGAGGTATAACAACATAGAGGTAAATTTCTTGGTCTTTGTAGCCTTTGAAACAGCATGATGTTTTTGTGTTCTCCTCATGTCTGACCAAAATTTGTGATTTTTATATCCCAGAGATGAGCAACAGACGGGGGCAGCGTATTTTTGGGCGACGTCCATTCAGCTCCTTATCTGATTGGTGACGCTTGAGATCTTCTTGGGATCTTTGAAGGCTGAGGCGAGCAGGACGAGGCCTAGCGGGAGGATGGTCGTGTAGCGGTTCGTAGGGGAAACGCCAGGGATTTGTTGGATGCAGGCGGTGAAGAGGAAGAAGACGTTGGCGTATTTCGAGAATTGTTCTGTAAAGTATCCTTGTTAGCTACGTAGACGATGCAATGAATAAGACGCACCTGTTAAGAACTTGGGCAAGAACGTCGCAATGTTATACTTGCTCGTGCTAACATAATTCGAGCAATACCCCTCCGCCAAATTCACATGTTCATTCGGTATTGAGAGGACGAGGCGGGGTTCGACTGCGAAACGAGGCGGCGGAAGTCGTCGGCCATTAAGAAGCGGACTGCGAGTCGTTACAGTCGTCGTAGTCGTCGTAAGTAGTGCGCAATGGCTTAGCGTGAGAATCTACCCTAAGCGCTCGGAGGTGGCGGCAGTGCTTCCGCGGCCCAAGTCTCATTACTTCCGTCCACTGTGCAGAAATAGTTCTTAGGATGGACATTAGAACGTATCTACTGGCGAGATGATCCAATAATATCTATCGTATTATTTGAGGTGTGTAGGAATTATTTCTTTATCACTTAGTGAACACCTCGCCATCGCAGCGCAGCCAGCTGAGTTCACATTTTAACAGCGCTCCGGAATCCCTGGCTATGATGCAATGAACCTGATTCGTATTGTGGCGTTTTTATCTCGTCGAAGACTGCGCGGCATCTCTTTTCCGGGCCGAGAAATTAATTATTTTTAAACAAGTGGTGGATATTCTAGGACGCCGATCTTCTAATAGTTCTATGTATTATTCGCTCGATAATCATTAAACCGTTCCATGGCAGTGACTTAGCAAGGAGTCAGAGGTCAATTATTCGTATTTGATTGACGCCCGAACCAGGCTAGATACGCGACTACGGGCTGACGTCATCCCCCGGCGGTTTAGAGAGCAGCGGGCGGGATGGGATATGAACCCATCAAATATCCCGCAAGGTCCCCTAAGCTGATAATCAGTCGGTATTAAATAGTAATAGATGTACCAGTCCCTTCAAGGCCTTTCCACATGTGGGCTGATGCCAGCTTGTCTAAGACCATAAAATGGACTATATCATATTTTCCGCTCCTTTCGAGGCCTCGTATGGTCTATTGTGTCTAAATGAAAGACGATGATGGCAGAAAAAAAATCGGGCTGCTTTAAAAATTCTCTCTTTAGCGACTGCGAATTTGCGCGCACAGATCGAGCACCTGCAAATTCTGCAAGAGAGACCAGGGCCATTATTGGTTCCAAGCCATCTCAGCAGCAATTTGGGTTGAATAATTAACTATTCTACATCGGAAACTAATCCAGGTCAATCGCCCGTCGAGTTGTTATCATCTTCGCCATCTTTGACAACCCCCACCCATGTCGCTTCTTTAATTCAATATGCTCAGCTCCTATCTAAACTTGAAAAGGGAACGAGGGTACATAGAAGCGAGTAAATGTGAGGTTGCGAAAGGAGTGAAAATGTCGTTTTAGGGAGTGCTGAACTTCAGAGCTCGGTCTTCTATGCAGCAGTGAAACTGGAATTAATGTCACATACATCTAAAAATTGCCCTAAATTGCTTGAAATTTCTTGGACTTCCTGTGACCGAAAACAAAGTGGTTGCAGATGCCGCGTAGTTTAGATATGTTAAAATTGAATGGCCGCGGGATTGATTCTGGGATAATTACCGGGGCGGTAACCCGTTGGTGTGAGTCATGTCACGGTCACAGGCGCGAGGGTCCAAGAATATCTTTAGTGCGAGATCGTCAGAGATCCGCCAGAGATCTCTTCCATTTTTAGACTGAATTGGATCAAATACGAATAATCGACCCCTCCCTCCTTAGGAAGGCTTTTGCAGGATCAAGGAAGACAAGCCTGAAGAAGATCGAAAACTCCTGAGCGTCGGTGTGTTTTGTTCTTTGTCCATATTCATTATTTCATCTCCATGCGACACCTTCGACGATATAATAATATAGAATGGATGACGAAAGGTGTGAATAAAAATACGTAGGGACAACCTTTTGCTTTTACTATTTTTACAACCATGGACCCTTACTAAGTACCTCAATACTTGAAATAGATTCTTCTGTAAACCGAACACCCATCGCTTCAGCCTTTGACATCCATTTCGCGTTCTCCATATGCAGTTCTTGCTCTCTCTCCCAGTCTCGAAGATCCTCAATTTCTTCTTCGGCATAAAACTCGTACTCCTCAGCGTTCTCTATACTTCTCGAATGAGATGCTTTGGAATCCCAAATAGATACAAACATAGGTAACCCACAGATCATTGTTTCACTTAGGACAGTACGGCGCACTGCGAGGTACAATACCAAGCCTTCGATTGACCAACCCGTCTTCCACAGCGTGATCCTTTCCGTGAAGCCAGGATCGTACCACTCCCAAGGAGACTTTGAAAAGAGGTTGGGGGGAGAGTGCAGTCCAGAAAATCGAGACACTGTAATTTCTTGAAGGACGCCAAGACGAAACCTAGCTGATCTGCACCCTTGAAGCTAAACGAATGAAACCGCAAAGCTTTCAACTTGGGAAAATTGCAACGGGCAAAGTTGTCAGTTATTTCTGGAGTGAGTGGATCCCAAGGCAACCATGGGTAACCTAATTTAAGGGATAAGGTGTGTAGTTCTGGCATGGTGATTCGTGTAAGGAGACTACAAAGGACCGGTTGCGCGGATATAAGCAACTCTTCAAGCTTCGGAAATGCAAATGTTGCAGTAAGGTTTTTGAACCCGCAAACTAGGGGGAAAGCCAAAATGTTCAACGATAATCGACGGATATTAGGGAGACATTGATTGAGCATGGTAAGGTGCTGTGGATCGAGGATCTCGGTAAACAAATCCCGCAGACAATCGAGTCGATGATATCGTTTCACTTCACAGATATCTCCTGGCCAGGACGTAATGAGTTGTTCCACTGTGGAGAGGTCGAGGTTGGCAATTGCTTGAGATGTACCACGGGTGTAGAGAGATTTGAGAGAGCGTAGAGGAATCTCTTGTCCGGGTGGGAGCGATGATAAAATCTCGGCGATTGGGGACCACAAGAGCGCAAGTCGGACGACCTGAGGAAGATATGGCACGAGTAAATCCGCTGTTTCCTTCGCGTCCTTGTCTCGACATCGTCCAGAGATATAGACATCATCCAACAATCTAGCCTTGCTCAATTGCAGGGAACGTTGCGTGATATGCAGAGGAACTCCAGAGTCAACGATGATCGATGTCCAGGCAGCAGGACACTCATAAACTACGCGTTTCCAGCGACGGCAGACGCGTAAAAGATGGAGCCTCGCTAAGTACAGAGACTCAATGTCGACGTCATCCGGCACATCCACCCTTCTGATCCTATGCTGGGGATCGTCCCACTTGAATACGTCCGGAATAACGAGGAGCAGGATCTTTCCCAGGATCTCGTCTGGTAGGTGTCGAATTGGAGCAGGCAGTCTCGTTGCCTCGTAGTGGTACTCCTCAAGGTTCTTCTTCTCCAGCTGAAGGTCATGCAGTTTTTCTTGTGCTACCTCGATCTTCGTCTTCCCTTCGTCCGCTAATTGGTTGATGGAGTTGATATTGACAGCAGACGCGACGAACTCAGTGGAACGTGGTTCGATGGTGCCCAGCTCGAGCGCCATCTACATCTAAGAGTCAACCGAGGTGCCATAAACTATGTTTTAACTTACTGTAACGGTCGCAAGGACGTAGAGGAGTTTTTACGTCGTTTGATTGGCGTGGCAGACTCGTATTTGGTTGACCCTGTTTGGCGCGTTCGGATCTTGCCGGATAGAGGACCATTTGAACGAAGGCAAAATAAATCTTAGAGGAATATGGATGGGTTCGATTTTACGGTGGCTGGATAGAGGAGCAAGACAGAAGGAAGAAGGGCGATACTATAATGATTTTTTAAAATTTAGTTGATATTTATTCTTTCATGGGATTTCGCTTTCTAGAATTTCTTTTCCTTACCGTCATGTTTTTATTACGTAGATGTAAGAGATAGACTTGATATATCCTTGTGAGTTCATTCATTCATTTTCCAATTTCAGCGAAGTAATGATAGAAATGCAATTACATCATTTTTGTCTGGGGAGTCTACTCAAGTGAACAAATAGGGAGCATACAGGTCCACGAGATTGCGATAGCACTACTACTAATGAATCATTAACCACTTGCATCCCATGAAATATCCCATGGAAAAACTTGATTATGCGTTAAGTGCTTCTTTTCCGGGGCAAAACCTCCATCCTTCAACTTCTGCAAAGGAAACCACATGAACGGTAAACGTGCTTTGTGAGCGCGGAGAGATGTAGAAAGTGATACTTCTCCTCAGCAGAAGATTGGGTCCAGTTGAAACCACCGACATGGGTGAGGTTATGGAACCTTGTGAGATATTTAATGTATTCTAACTGTGTGCTGTTAGTTTGATATCTGTTCACATTGATGCATAAGGCAGACTAACTGAAACCGCGTGCTCTCACCTTTTTGTTAGCCAATCGTCCTAGATATCGATATTCAAAAGACGTACATGGAGTGCAGGATGAATCGTCACAACGAGACGCTTTATGGATATCGGTAAGGAACGAATAAAGGATATCGGTAAGTAATCAGTAACATGAAGGACACATTCTTGGAGTATAGACATGTGCTCTAAAAGTGGCAAAGAACGTCGACCTATATACCCTGAGAGTTTCTGGAGCTGGCCAGCGAGGGAGGAGAATGTGTCGGTAAGCTCAGGCTGTGCGCCAATGCATAGAACGCGAATATTAGGACAATGATTGCGTTCAAGGGGGAGAGGCTGCCAGAAGTCCCCGGAAAAAGAGAGCACGGCCAAACTCTCTAACTGTGGGTGTCGGGCGAGGAATCCGTACCCCATATCTGCCTTGGCCTTATCCGTCATGTCCCGAGAATAGACATTTGAGTGAACTGTAAGCGTGAATTCACGAAGTTGAGGTAATGTCGCGGAGTTCATTAAGACAGCTGTTGCGGAAGATCCAGGCTTGCCAGGATTTATGTAGATTTGAGCAAGCGCAATGCCTTCAACTTTGGGAAGCGACCAAAAGAGAAAATTTCGAAGCAAGGTACCATATCGTCGTTTTCGATGTGGTTGAAATCAACGATCAACGATTGAAGGGAAGGGAAGCTAACCAGACCCGACTGCAGCGATACGTGAATAAGTAACATCAAGATTAATCTAGACTTAGGACTTACTTGTATCTCTGATGAAGTTATATTTGAAGGTGATATATCCCCTATTTGGTGTAAAATGACCTCCTGTATTAGGGGACACGACGTCGATAACGTCCGCAATATTTGAGATGTAGGGATCCACTGCCATGCCGTATAATTAAACTTGACAAGGCCGGTAAACCATGAAATTGCATCACGAAGGACATGACGTATTTTAGGAAACGTTCCCGTCCTTGCAAGATATGCTTCTCCTTCCTGTACTAGTATTGAAGGATAAAAATCGCCTTGTTCATCAGGCTTGTTGTGAGCGACGTGGACTGTGCGGAAACAACTCGCTAACCGTGGTTTGAAAATAATCCCGTACCACAATGTCAGCGGAGTTTTACTGATGTTGAGGCTGAGTTTGCGAAAATGGAGGTGAAATGGGACGATGTCGTGGAGAGTTCTGCATGTTAGGGCTAGGTTAAGGAGATCGGCTGGTGAATCAATGTCGGCCGCGATGGGCTCAATAATTTCGGGTGGTAACGATAGTAAAAGAGATGTAGAATACTGCTCTTTGCAGATGGACATGGTTGAAGTTAACGGGAACGTCCAGAGTGCCCAATGAGTCAGCATAAGCGCCCGATCTTTCTTTAGACTGCTGGCTTGACGGTACAGGATTTAGACTAAAGCATATATAATAATAATTTATCTATCGTTCACAAGAGAGTTCTCAATAAATCAAGTGACTGAACTCGGGTCGTGACGACGACTTTCTATTTACCCTAAGACAGCGACATGTATTCGTATTAATATTTTCTCGGAACAGCTCTCCCCGATTATACTGAGAGTTTCGACTCCGATGGACGTGATATACCCTTTCAAATTCGTTTATGTTTTATACTGTTTGTAAAGTAGTGAGCAGAACATCTTCCTTATGGAAACGGGTTTGCCTGGACTTATGTTCGAGTTATCATGTAAATAAAATGCAGGGAGTTTCGAGGATGGCATTGTGTTAGCACTATCAATAATGTATCATTAACTACTTGCATCAAGTCAAATACTGGGAATAGCCCATGAGAAAACATGCCGAAGCTTTAATCCATTTTCCATAGCAGATTCATCCATTAATGTCTGCGAAGCAATCCACCCGAACGGTGAATTTTGACCCCAATCCCCAATACAATCTAGCTTGGTGAGGACGGACAGCTTCTCTAAAATGGCTTTCTTCTCGCCCGCTATAGAGGTCATATCCCAGCTGAAATCACCGACATGGGTGAGGTTATGCAGTCTTAAAAGATGTGGAATTCAGTCGAACAGTGAGTTAGAGTTGGGAAGTCGTTGGCCATTAAGAGGCGGGCTGCGGGTCGTCGTAGTGCGCGATGGGTAAGCGTGAGAATATACTCTAAGCGCTCGGGGGTCGCTGCAGTGCTTCCGCAGCAGCCGCCCAAGTTTCATTGGTTCCGTCCTGCATCGGTTGTGCACGAATATTTCTTTGGGTGGATATTAGAACGTATTTACCGGCGAAATGCTTATTAATGTCTCCCGTGTTACTTGAGGTGTGTAGGAATTATTTCTTTATCACTTAGTGAGCACCTCGCCATCACAGCGCAGCCAGCTGAGTTCACATTTCAACAGTGCTTCCAGCATCATTTTAGTTCTACTTTTTGGCATGTCAAAAAGTTTGAGTGTCTCCTGTGATTGCAACTTCCATCACAAATTTGATTTTATTCTACTTTTGAAAAAGTAAGAGGAAATGTTAGTAAAAGTATAAAGGGGCTGCTCCAAATACAGTACTTTATAAGCTCTACTTCTACTTAACATCAGGTTCAAGCTGCTTAAGATGTCATATAGATGTTTCCCATCACAGTGTTCCCAAAAAAGTGTTGCCCATTGCCACAGAAATGCATCTCTAATAAACAGTAAAAATGATATTTAATTGATTATCCCAATATTTCCTTTTTTTTTTGCCTGGCGAGCAGCGGGATGCACAAAATTACATGATGACAAGGCCTTTTTGGAAATGCTGTAAAGATTCTGGAGCTTGACCACTATGCTCACAAGTCAGCTGTTACAAACCTCTCATTCATAATGTTTGGCACAAATATTTTGCTGAGAGTTGTGGAAGACTGAAAAGAGGAGGTAAGCTAATAGCTCCCGCTTGTCTGGAATCCTTTCTTTTGAGTCTTAGAAAAACAACGTGATTTGATGATTGCCTCACACTTAAAACAGCTTCAGCTGTGCCCTTGCTATTCAGCAAGCACAATTCTGATTTCTAATACTTGAGTGTGTCTTCCTGCATTTCCGTCATTTCCATTGTCTTAGATTCACTGTTGTTTGACTACAGACAGAATCTGAGAGCCGGAAGACTCTTAAACCTGTGTATACCTCAAGATATGCCAGCTTGTATTATAGTATTTCTCCCGTTGTTTCCAAAATGGATGGAATACTCAACTCACTTCGCCATTCCAGATCACTTATTCAGCCTAGAGTAGTTCCAGCTACTCTCCGGACCAACTTCTATATCTTGTTGTCACCATCTACCATTTATAGTCACATTCGTCAACAGACCAAAGTAAGAACAATTCACTGCTTCCCACAGAAGATGGTCTTCGGGGTACAAGGCGGCAGATGGGAGCGGCTGTGGTCCGCATGTTTGGCGTGGAGCGCCGCCGTCGCTTGCCATTAGCCGACCCTTAACGATCGACACCTAAGTAACTGACGTTTGACTGTAACCTCTAAATTTAGTCTACGATGAAGCGGGAGAAGGCCGACAAGCGGCAGAAAACCAAAGCTCCGCTTTGGTCAATAGAGTGAGGTATAGTTAATTAGAGACCCGCGGTTAGTTGCTGTGGGTTCGGATGAAGGTGATATTTCAAAAATAATGTACATACATTTTACACAAAGACATCACCACTTTAGTCATCCTCGGCTCGTAAAAATAGTCATCGCCAGTGGTGGGTTCATCGGTGAGTTGAATGACATAGCAGTTGTGTATCCCTTGGCCTTCTTCTTTGAGGGGCTAGTGGGCATTGATGGGCTGTTCGTGTTGTCAGCCCCAATCCATTCATACCAGCTTACGGTGAATGTGACTAGGATGGGACTCCTACACATAGCTTGTCTTCAATGTTGTTCAATGTGCGGATCCCGTTGAATGAAAAACATGATGAGCCATTTTTTGCGTGGACTGAAGGTTTGAATTAGCTATAATTTTACATGGGGACAAGAGCAAAGCATACATGGAGCAGCATGATGAACAAGGCCATTAAATGAAGGTGCCTTGGCTTCAGTATTGCTGTCACTATACACTGGGTGGAAATAGAAGTGAGCGTAGAAGAATAGTAAAATTGGAGACCCACTGGTTATGAATGATACACCGCCCATGTATGTAGGTATGACGAGTTGTGTGGTCGGTGTTACTGCTGCGATGTTGCTGTAGATCCGATCCCAAGCCCACTCAAAAGGGACAATACAAACTTGATAGTTTGTTTTCATCTTTTTTGAAACAGGGGCACTTCGGATCTGGCAGTGGGTAATGCAGCCTACCATGTAGAATATGCTTGGCCGGTCATCCCCTTGAGTGACACATTGCAGGTATGGTCGATTGAACCTTGTCACTTGGCGTACAGCCTCAGGAGATAGCATGGCAATATTTGCAATAAGATTTACACTTGGATGGAAAGATACATTGAGGATATGACTTCAGATAATGTGTTTTTAGTGAGTATAGGATTTGTGAAAGAATAGCTTACTCTTTGGTAGTGATGTCATATATCCAAAATTCGAGAAGAAATTAATGGTCCTCACAAGACCACACTCGTTTTTTTACACCTTTGTAATGGCTATATTAGTCCTATCATTTGCAATGGGTATGTCTGTCGTGTAAGCTATTAAAGCATGTTTTAACTTACCAGGGTTTCACAGGGAAAATTGAGTGAGTATTCATTTAACTGGTCTTTGAGAGGTTCATCCAGGGATGAAGAGAGACTGGGAGGGAGATGAGTGTGCAATGTATTGTAGTGAGGTTGATGAGCACTGACGAAGGTCTAATTCCGTCTGTAAGAATGGGGGGATTATCTTTGATGGTAGAAGCACTGCTGCAGGATGTGTGAATCTTAGTTTTGAGGTTGAGAAGATAGAAGGGAAATTATGAAAGCATTCATGTACCTGGCAGATGATGGACACTTCACGGACTCGAATCCTTTATTTGTCCTTGCAATTTTGCGTTCAATGGAGGTTGAGCGTAACGAAATCAGAACTTACCGCTGTTGCTCGGTAGGGGTAGGATTGGGATTGGGATCCGAGGAATCAGCATGTTGACAGCAATTCATATTGTCTTTTGATTCCCGTTATGTGGACCCCAGATGCGTCTTTATATGCTGTGTGAAAGTAGTGATCGCAGCTTCTAGATCTCTGTAGTTTTGTCCTTATAAGATGGATCTTGGCTGACATCATATTTCAATGACACACAAGGTATCACTTCCTAGTGAAGGGACAATGTATCTAGTATGCTAATGATAAATTAACGGAGGATTTAGATCAGTGCATAATCATAAAAGAGCATGAGTCTAAGAAACTGTAATATGGGTCTGCAATTTTGGTTTCAGATGCCGAGTCCAGAAAAAAGCGATATACTTCTGTAATAGCTCGTTGAGGTGCAGTTGAATTGGGGAAAGAAGTAGATATCATCTAAATCGTCCGAGTCGTTCAAATCATTTGAGAACTAGGTGACATCATGAATCACGCAACCTATGTTGATATTATATGACAATGTCTAAGACCGAGAAAGTTCTTGAGAATTTTTGTTACTTACCTTGCGCATATTATTGTGCTGGAAGGTTCTCCATGATTTTGTCAAAATGACGGTGCTTCAGACTGAGAGAAGAAAGGAGCCAAAAGTGAACTTCCAACGTTGTCCTTTGTTTCTCATGGATCTCGAACGCGAACTGTCATCTATTTTAAACAGGGAGGACTTTAGTGAGTCTGTTATATTAACATTAGGGCAGAAATTGTGCTTACAGTCTATTTCTTAGAAGCGAAGTTGTTGTCCATCCATGAATTTATGCAATAACCGATGTTTATATTCAACTAGTGAAATATTCAACTGTTAACACATTGATGGACATCTTTGAAGTATTCACTGACCATTCTGGCATCATTCGGCTCATGTACAACTTGCCCAGTACAAGGGGACGAGGAATGAGGGATGAGGCAGTTTTCGCCTTGCAAGGGGTGATCTTGAAGCATGACTTGCCACCCTTACGAAGAGGTTTTCGGTGTTTCCTTTCTTGATTTCTGATCCTAATATGCGCATGCTAATGTAGTGTCACAGCTTTTGGAATAACACTCTATCTTACTCACAGAGTGTGATAGTAACAGCAAGGGGGACCAGAGCGTTTTCAGCTGCCTGTGACACGGTTGCTATGATTTTCACTTTTTTCGCTAGTCAGTTCCGGGGAGACACTTTTTTGTCATTTGAACTGCCAGCCATGGACATTATCAGGGCTTTGGGCTTCAGCACTCGGTACTTCAGCAATCAGCGATGTTCTGCTGCTGACGTTGATATTCCTCCAAATGTGGAAAGTTTTGGTGTGTTGGCTGAGCACCTGAAACGAATGATCATGTACGTTTCACTATGGAGAACGTAGTACAGTATCAGCAGATTTCTAAGTGAGAGGGAGACGAAATGTAAGTTCCTAGTTAATGTTGGATAGGATTGTCACTCATATACATACTGCAGTCTCATTGAATCCCCCACAATTGAGCCTGACCAGTTTCATAAAGGAAACATTGTCGACATTCAATGTTCATTCCTCGGAGTTCCAACCACAAAAGGCCGGTTTAAATTTGTTATCTATTGATGGCATAACATTTCTCGACGATGGCTGTGTGACGGTATGATTATTTGTTGCTATCATTTTATTTGAGCTGAGTTTGTGAATTCACAAATCTTGATAGGAAATTACTGAGCTAGAGTTGAAAGGTAGCAATGAAGTCATCAAGATGGAATCGGGGCTGCGAAAGCACGGATTAACATATGAAGCGGCGTCTATTGGGAAGAGGAATAAGGTGGATAACATGGATGTTGAGGGGAATACACTGAAGTGATAATACTTTTTAATTAACAATAGATTACTGTAGATTACTGATTGTGTGGTACAGTGTTGACGGCGACGCCGGTGATATAACATAGATACACGAGGATAAGAAGCTGTGTTTGGAAATGATGGCCAGATGGTAATGGAGAAGAAATAACGCCATAGAAATGAGTATAAGAATTTGAAAAGATAATAAACCAACTTATAATTACAGTAGCGAACACGAAAGCCCGCTCTGAATTGTGCCCCGCAGCTTGTCGCCTGCAGTAGCGTCTAGGAAGACAATGATGGCTTATAAGCAGGCTGTTAAGTTTCATTTTCGAATCTAACGACGAGTAGGAACACGAGATGATGATGATGAAATGGTGACGTAGAAACACGTTGCATGATCTATTAAGGAAAGATCACCACAAGGACCCACAACGTCAGGAAAACGCAACTCGCCCCCCTACCCTGAGTAACCAAACAAATACAAACAAACAAAATTTAAGGAACCAAAGCGTAGCTTTGGTAATCATACGGCCCGTCCGCCCCGGCCAGGAACGCTTTCTTTTTTAAGATCTTGGCATCAAGGAACGGCCTGTCGAGCCACAGGTGATCAGTTCGAAGTCTGAGTGGAAGTGAATGCATTGGAACCCGTCGGGTCACTAGTGTGCTGACGGCCAGCTATATCGACAGGAGGCTACAGGAACCGGCATAAGAATGAATACCAAAGAAGCAGATTGCGTTTCACTTCCCGAAATGCTTTACCCCTTTTCTAATACTGATGGTAGGTTTTCCGTCAATCCCTCCCAGGTACGTTACGGCACGCTCCGAGACCCTCATTCGGTTGGAAAAGCACCATGCAGCTCAGAAACATTCTCAAGAGGAGGGTCCATGTGAGCTCCTTGTCTGTGTCAAAAGTATGATTCGCGCCTTTCCGTTTTGTTGTTCTTTGTTGGTTCCTAGGACATGGAAACAAATATTCCGGACGACTGGCAGTATAAATGGCAGCATGTTTATTTTCCTGATCACCCGTCGGAGCGTTTGACAGGATGATTTTCTTTAGAGCCACGGCTCTCCTCGTCTTCTCTCTGGGATGCATCGCCACTCAAACTACTGTTACAGTAAGCTCTACAGGAGCGCAGGCTGTTCCAACTACTTTATGTATGTCATTCCACTTAAATATCACTTTGCTTTTATTGATACCGAGCACAGTTGGCGCCACCTTCGAAGTTCGTTTTTCGTTTCATTTATTGGATAAAATTTGAGTGCAAATGTCATACTTTTACAGGAAGTTAATGTAAGTTGTAACCACTAGAATCTCATCTTCAGAAGATTGACGCGCATTTTTAGCATGTAAATTATTTTGAAATCATCCTACTTGCAACTAAAACCTGATTGTCAGGCTGGAGACGGAGGCATCTACGCCGAACGTAATTGACCCCTTATTGAGTTAAAACCCTTAAACTAACGCTTTTTTCTCCAGTATTGAAGAATCGAGCATTCCAAAAGGTAACTCCAGGTCAGTACGGAGTTCACGGAATTCTCTCTAGGTAAATTATGCAACATGATGAACCTGACCGATGCTCTTCTATATAGGGACACCCGAATCGCTGGACGGCTGGCAAAGCGTTGGCGGGGCGAACATCACCGTGGTGCAAGACGCATCTCCTGTCTCAACTGCACTGCCCAATAGTCTTCGCGTCACTATACCCACTGGCAAGATTGCCCCGGTTGGGTTTGCAAATGAAGGCTACTTCGGTTTGTTCATCTTCATTTCTATCCATTCCCTTTATTCGCTGAAAACTATCATCAGGTGGCATGGCTGTTGATACAACTCTGACGTACACAGTCTCATTCTTCTACAAGTTCCCAACCGCGAGTTCCTTCAGAGGCACAGCTGTTATCGGATTCCAAACAGCGAGTGGACTTTCTCTCGGATCGACTACTGCTCCTATAAATGGGAATCAAACGACATGGTTGCAAGTAACGGTATCTTTCAAACCTGTGCAGACATCTTTGAACAATAACAACGTGTTCGCCATTACCTTCAATGCGATGGCTGCTGCTGGACAGACAATACACTTTGCTATGTTGTCTTCCCTCCCTCCTACGCTTGCGGGTGGATGTCGTATTGATCTTGTGAGTGTCCTTCAAGAGATGCAACCTGGTTTCCTTCGGTTCCCTGGTACGGAAAACTTGGTATGTAAAGACGTTAAAAGAAAGTGACCTCGCATTCTAATTCCAGTATAGGAGGCAAGCTGATTATTGAAATGATACATAAGGTTTACTGATAACGACTAGGGAAAAACGATTGCGGATAGATGGCAGTGGAATAACACTGTTGGTCCTGTCGTCAATCGCCCAGGTATGACCGCGTTCATTTGACAGATTAGTCTTCACATTTTGATGGCAATTTAGGACGAGTTGGAAGCAATGGTTATGTCTACACTGAGTATACTGTTCTCATCTAACTTGCAACCGCCGGCTGACTATTCCTCCGCACAGTGGCCTTGGGCTATTCGAGTTTTTGACTCTCGCCGAATTCCTTCGTGCAACTCCTATCATGAGCATATATGCAGGTGCGTATATGACCTGCTACGTCTTTCCCATATAACCGGCCGTTCTAATGTGAACTAACAGGTTTATCTTTGGATGGAAGTATCGTTGATGAGGAAGATCTATTTCCCTTTATCCAACAAGCTATCGACCAGGTAAACCACAAAATATTATTCAGCTCATCACATTTACTCAACCTTTTTACCAGATCAATTTTGTCGTTGGACCAACAAATACACCACAAGGTCAGCAGTACCGTCTCCAGCAGATAGAACAAGCGAGATAATGAAGCGCTTGTAGGTGCAATGCGAGCCAGCCTGGGCCATTCAACACCGTTCGCACTCACATACATTGAGATTGGTAGCCAGGTACGTTCATTATGGACAGGTGTTTTTAGAATCCTGCTAATATCATCACCACAGGAATTCTTAACTTCCGATACGTAAGCCTCTTTGGTATCCGTTTGGCATCCAGCTTCCTAATTCTAGTCGCTCAGATATCAAACTCGCTGGCTGGATTTTGTCACCATCCTCAGCCAGAGTTTTCCTCAATTACGTAAGTCTTCAGCCAAAATTTTGTTAAAGGGTGATGTTGATTGCACGTCGTGAACAGGATTTATTGCCGCCAGCAGTGTCAATAATCCGGTTCTAGCACCGGATCCCACTCACTGGGACCTGCATTTGTACCAGACGCCGAGTATGCTCTTCATTTCGGAAGTGTCTCGCACATGCTTAGCGTGAAATTAGGTTGGCTAGCTCAAAACTCTATGTTCTATGATGGTATTGAGGTGAGAACAACAACCAAATTCTCGTCGAGATTCATTGCTTAGATTAAATAGCGCAACGGCGTCATGTACCTTGAGGTGCCGCTGAAGTCTTGCTGCTTCCTACACATCAAGCTAATCATATTTGCATTTAGGGCGAATACGCTGCCATCTCGGATAACAGTGACGATCCCAATAGTGATAGGTTTCCCTTCCCTACAATCGAAAGTGCGTAAGATAGCATACTCCTACTAAATAGTGACCATCTAGCTTATATTCTTATGAAGGTGCTCTTGGAGAGGCCGCTTTCATGACTGGACTTGAACGAAATTCCGATATTGTTTTTGGCGCATCATACTCTCCCTTGTTCAATGTACGTCAACTGTCTGGGTTCTATTGCCCGTGGACTCACCTTTTCTCTAGAATATTTTGACGACTCAATTGGTAAGATGCCTTTAGGACAATCAGTTATGAAGTCGCTGACCCCAATGTTAGACCCCTAGCCTTATCAGCTTCAAGTAGGTGTTTTTTGCTAGAGTTCGCGTTTGGCATGACCTAACCAGCATCCATGATCTAGTGTGAATCAAGTATTCCGTTCAACTAGTTTCTATGTACAAAAACTCTTCTCTCTCAACCGTGGAACCCAATATTGGCCGAGTACAGTTCCGGATCCAAATGGTTCGATTTTCTGGAGTGTGGTCGTACAGTCGGGCGCTAAGACATTCAAAGTACCTTACATTCATCAGATCTGCTGCATGTATCCAATTTTGACATCACTCTAGGTCGTCAACCTTTCGAACGTCCCCGAAAATGTCACCTTTATTTCTCCCGCACTTTTAGCGGGTAGCGGTACGGTGACCGTCTTAAACGGAACAGGGTCCACCAGTAATACACCGAGTACCCCGAACGCAGCTGTTCCCGTCACAAGCTCCATCAACCTGGGGAACCAGCCTCAGTGGACATACGTCGCTCCTCCGATGAGCTTGAGCGTTATCAGAGTTTTATAGTGACTGTCTTGTACTTGTATATCCGTAGAGATTGATCTTGGGATAATTGTCATGTTTCTTAGTTGGGTATTTTACTGGTGAATTAAGTAAATCTATTTTGTGCCCTTTCCGTGTTGGTCTTATGTTTTTTGTCATCTCACTGTTTGATGAGGGACATCAGTAAACTCGGTTTGATGTCCCGGCCGATCATGAGTGATCCGGGAACACTGTCTATTCATTTGGGGCGTTTCAGACGCCCTGGACAGCGCTGGATCAGCTCGGACACGCGGGAACACTGCACCCAGTTTACTGATGGATGAATAGATGGAAGTCTATAGCTCCCCTGATTTCCACGTGTATAATCTCTGACCACCCACTACTGCAGACAGTTAAGAAAGTTCTGTATGGCTCTATTGAAGACTCTTGGGTCAGCTTGTTAGCAAACGGTCATTCTTCGGCGTCCATTCCATGGTATAACCACACTTCCCAAAGCCCAGAGCAGTTATTATACCGCTTCGGAAGAAAGCGCATTCGACATCAAGTCTCTAAAAAACCGCGAGCATGAGACGGGATTATAGGCAACTATATAGGATGATGTAGCTGTCATAAAAGATAGTGGCTGGCTAGTGCCTGTGCACAGATATGTCTGCATCTATCTGCTGAACTTGTCAGCAGATGTGAACTGGTGAATACATTATATTCATTTAAATTCTTTCATTCAATTCATTACTTTTCTTTATGAAAACACATTCCTCATGACATCCATCACCTCCTGGCTCATAAATGAGAGATCAGAATTAGTAAGATACATTCAGTGTATACATCTTTATTGAGAAGAAAGAAATTATAAGGGATGGAACAGGAACATCTACAGTTTGGGTAAACTGATCATCTTAGAGATTCCTCTTAACCTAAGCAAATCCAGGAAAGTAGAAACTAGAGGGAAGTCTCCAGGAAAACTTGTTGGTCAAAATTGATTGCAGGTGATCATATTAGGAACTCAGGGGATATGATCAGATTTTGCATTTGTGGGAATATGGCTATGCTTTACAGATGCTAGAAAGCTCAGGCAGATACTCATAACCATGGCACTTTGTTTAGCCGCTGAACACCCTGTAAATGATCTCCAAATTGGTATGCTGCAGCTGCAGCTTGATGAACTACAGAGCCTGCCTGCATGATCTGAAGTGACAATCAGATAATGAAGATCCAAGTCAAGAAACTTCTGCCAAGAGTGGATTAGCAATATGATATATATATCTAGATGGCCTTTTAGGGAGGAGAAGAAACCTGAAGACACATTATATAGGCCAGGAGAAATACATATTTCAAATGGATACCTCCCATTCAGGCTGATTTATATATGTTATAGAGCTCCTGAATCCAACAGATTGAGTCACTTTTTGAAAAACCAGCAGAACAGTTCCTGAGATATAAAATTAACATGTTAATTCAAAAATGTGTGTGGTAGTGCACAATCCAGAAACCTAGCTTCAAGCTCAATGTAATCACAATGTATTGTGAGAATGAGTTCATTTATACTCAAACCATCTCTAAAAATATATTAAATCAGAAAAAAAAATAACAATATGTAACGTGTTGGTATATTGCTTGATATATGCCACTTAAACAGTAATACTCACAAGAAGTTCATTTGTCAGGTCCTGTTTCTACACACCCCAATCCCAACACATCCCAGTCCAACCTTGCTACTATCAAATCCACCTTGGTCTCCAACTAAGGCCAGAACCTGAGAACCTCAGGTTCCATTCTGATTCTAGGCCCCTGCCCCATGCACCTTCTGTAAATAGTTATTCTGATGTCATCATATATCTTTATCTTGTCTCATGTTCCCTTAGCCTTGCATTTTGTTTCACTTCCATTTCACATGAAAGTTTCTCTGTTCACTTCTATGTTTTCTATTTATGCACACATGTTCCTTTTATTACCATCCCTACATTCCAATTAGTTGAACAAAGCCCAGTCTTACTTTGCATTCAGGTGAGACCCTTGAAGTATTGTCCTCTTTTGTATATAAGCCTTGAAATAGTTCTCCAGTTCTGATATTGTATATCACATACCTCCTTTGAACAAATTCATTGATGACCAAACCCTTGACTTCAAACCCTATCTCAAACCTCATCTGAAATAAGGAACAATACAATTTGAGAGCACAAGCATAAGTTGAAGCTTAGCTCCTTTTCTGAGAGTTAACTTGTAGTTTGAACAACTGACTTGATCTTATCTTATTACTTATGAGATCTGGATCATGACACCATTTGATTTTGAGAAGTTCTGTACTTGATATCTTAATACTTTAATAAGGAGGCTGAATTGTAGTACCACTTGATGGGTAAGGCATTCATGTGAGTTATGTTCATATGCAAAAGCAGCCACACTGACAAGTGATACAGGAACCTTTCGAGGTGGACATGGAGTTGAAGGTTTGGGTTCCGAGGGAGGCTCACACATTTTGGTGTAGTAAACTGAAACAGGGTTCAAACATAATTCTTCAGGAACAGATTGTTGAAATAGAATTGTGCCCAATACTCAGTCAATCAATGGATTGTAGTAGGTGAGCCAGTTGTGTCTAAGCACCATTGAACATGACAGATCCAGAGGAGTGATATAAAATGTCAAGGGTAATATCTCACCTATAGGGAAGGAGACTGGAAGTGAGACAGCTTCAGTGATCATAGAATTTACTGAGCGGTCAATCTGAGACAGAGGGATAGAATCAACTGTGAATGTATTGAGAGAATGCTCCTTGACAAAGTTGGTTTTGATGAAGCAATGTGAGGAACCAGAATTGATGAGGCCAAGAAAAGGATTAACCATTTTCTCCATGGACAGGGATAGCATAAGAGAATTTGGATTGGAGAGAGTGGAAGCATTGAGTCTGAGCATGAAAGTCACATGAGGAGGGTCAATGCAGTCCTCATCCTGTATGAACTGAGGACTCCTGACTATTTTTTTGAACCTAAGCCCAGGGCCTCAGTGTTAGCCTTAGTCTCAATGGGTTTGGCCACTCACAAGAAAGCCTGTCATCCCTTGTGGGGACACTCAGAGGCCATGTGATCACCTTGGCCACAGAAGAGACAAAGACTTTTGTTGATTTGCTGTTGGTGAACCTCAGGCAAGAGTTTGCCATCTGCTTCCAGGTTCTTCAAAATCTAATAGTGAAAACAGGTCAGCTCGGGTTGGGTTTTTCAAACCCCTAGGGTTAGTAAACCCTAACTTATATAAGCAGCTTATGTTAGTAAGCATGGATATGCTCTATTAAAATTCAAGACAGATAAATGAAAATTGAAAGACAGTGATATTGATATTGATTACTTATAGTTAATTCAGCAATAAAAAATACTTTCAACACATTGTTCAGCTCAAATGTCATGCAAGTGTGAGCTTTGGAAGCTAGGAAGTGAAAAGTAGGCTAGTGAAGCTTGAGGCAAGGTTGAGTTTGCAAGCAAGCTAGTGATGTCTATAAGTTTGGCAAGTAAGCATGTTAAAACTAGCAAAACTCAAGTCAAGTCTGAGGTTGAGATGTAATCCAGTGAGAAGTCAATTTGATGTGAAACTCAGAGTCAAATTGAGTTTCGCATCAAAGCTGACAAGGACTTCCAAAAATCAAAGCAAGTATGTGATGTCTAGTGAAACTTGAGGCTAGTGCGAGTTTTGCAAGGATGTAAGTGAGAGGACAAGGCTAGCAAAACTCAAAACTTGAGTAGTGAACAAGTCAAGTGCCAGTTGTACAAGCAGGCTCATCAAAAATCAAGTCAAGCAACAGTCAAGTCTATGTCCAGTTTCAAAAGCAAGCATGTCAAAACTAGCAAAATTTACACCTAGTCTGAGGTTGACATGTAATCCAGTAAGAAGTCAATTTTGATGCAAAACTCAAGTCAACTCTGAGTTTTGCATCAAAAAGTCTTTGTCAGCTTTTGTCAGCTTTTGATGCGAAACTTGAGTCAACTCTGAGTTTTGCATCAAAAAGTCTTTGTCAGGCTTTGTCAGCTTTTGATGCAAAACTCAGACTCAACTTGAGTTTTGCATCAAAACATCTTTGACAGGCTTTGTCAGCTTTTGATGCAAAACTCAGATTCAATTTGAGTTTTGCATTAAAAGTCATTGTCAAGCTTTGTCAGCTTTTGGTGCAAAACTCAGACTCAACTTGAGTTTTGTACCAAAATGTCTTTGTCAAGCTTTGTCAGCTTTTGATGCAAAACTCAGAGTCAACTTGAGTTTCACATCAAAAGCTGACAAAGCTTGACAATGACTTTAAGTTGACAACTCACAGACAACTTAAGTTTCACCTCAAAGTGTAAAAAGAGTGCACAAGGCAGGAGTTGAACCCCAATCACAAATACATGGCAGCTTGTCACAGCTTCCAAGTAGCTTGTCACTATTTCCAACTACACCACAAGGCCTTCATTCTCCATACATTAGTAGCACCTTGATGACCATATTCTATATCCCACTTCATAGCATAGACAAATGTGGCAGGTGGTGGCTGTGAAAGGAAATGCACTAGTGAGCCAGCAGGCTTACACCCCTCCCCACTTTGAAAAATACCACATCCAAAAAATTATCCAAAAGAGACAAAATGGGATGGCTCTTCAACAAGGGAATCACTGAATAAAACAATGCAAGGGTATAATGGGGGATGAAAACATGCAGGGATGGAAGAATCAGAATGAAATAAAATGATGAAAAATGAAAACCAAGAACTAGATTGCTGATATTTGTACCAGACTTATACTCCTCTCCATTCAGAATCTGAGGAAGAACTGTGGAAGCCCTAGTTGAGAAGCAAAAGGAATTGCAATCATTCACATTGTCATCAAGGTGCACACTAACAAGGCTAACTATGAAAGCCCAGTTGCTGGAAGAAAAACTCTACCATCATATTTTGGAGGAGCTATCTGATAATGTTTGTAGTTATTCATTTTAAATAATACAACAGCCTGACAGTGAGAAATTCTTTTCAGCAAAAGAAATTGACAAAAGGAGGACATGGTCAATATGATGATCCACACAGAAAAGTTCTAAAGACTATTGAGGATCTCCATGAAATGGCAAAACAAAAAGACGCTGGAATCATTTGGGAATGATTAGACATGGGCAGCCTTATATTTGGGATTGGATTATGGAATGCATACACCCAGTAGTACTGCCTGCTTTTTATATTTCTGGCCAGTAATTATACCTTAATATGTATTCTAAAGTATGTTGGAAATCCAACACTCAGAACACTTACATGCTTGACTTCCTTGAAGACTTCTCCCTTTTGGAGGCCTCTACAGGATTTCCCAAAAGCATGTCTATAACAAAGGAGAATCATTCAAAGTCCAATCTTAAATGCACCATCACTTCCAAGCCCTCTACTGGAAAAAGCTTGCTTAATGCTAACTGCCATCAAGAAGATGATGTGAAAATTCCTACTACAATTGATACAACTAAGTCTCCTAATTATAGGCATTTTAAATGCTTCTAACCTCCCTCCTGTAGACGACTGTTTCAAATGATGATGGCAAGCTGTAGTGCTGAACAAGGGTTTTGGATTCGGATTGTGAATTGTTATGCCAGCTACTTTGGGATGTATACTAGGAATTAGTGGTTGTATGAGTTTCATTTCATTTTATCCATTGTGGATATATATTAGTTTTCATTAAATGCCTCAGCTAAAGAAAGGTTCATGTGAGGGACTCATTCTCGCAATCTACTCTCTATATACTAGCTCTGCCTCTTGCGTAACTAGCACACATAAAAGCATTTCCCAACAAGATGACCTTAGCCTTACCATTTCACATTTCTTATCACCATTTCAGCTGTCTTTAATCCATCAAATATCAAGTAGGTATTCAAGTAGGGATTTGACACTAAGAATATTGATGTTAATTACTGTACCTTTGTGGCTGGCTAATATATTTTTCCACACTCCGAGAACAGCATGTCATGGGTTCAACCCTAAAGCCCTGGTCTGGATATCAAGGTGTGCTGATCAACCTTGAGCCACCAACTTGCTGCCCTTGGCCAAGGGTCTTTTTTCTGCAGATTGGTTGAGCAAATACATGTGGCAGCTCAAAGTGAAAGGTGCTTCCCAAAAAAGGGAAGCTAGGCTTGAATTGAATTGAATTGAACCTAGCATATACCACATCAGCATCAGTGAGTAAAATACCCAAATCCCATTCACTCTAACATCTTCCACAGAACCTCTGTGTTTGTTTATCAGCTATTTCTGAATTGATAGCCAGGTGTTTATCTGGGAGATCTTAAGAACTACTGTCCAGAATGCCAACACCTAGTAGTCATCATGATATACCTTTCAACACCACCTTCTTCAATAATTGTGGTGGACCAAACACCATCATTGTAATAGTGGAAGAAAAGGGATTTTCAGTCTCTGAACACAAGTTGTGGAGAGGCTCTCCTATTTGGGAAGAAAGGTTAAAACATGCACCCCTGTCACCGAGCTGCAAGATGTTAAATTAGATGATGCATCAGTTGATTGGTTTGATTTCTTGGGTATATTGTCTGGAGACAAGTAAGTTGTTGTATTATTTAGTGCATAGTGTTTTCATTTGAAATTGCAGGCACCTGGATCCTGGTCTGCTCATCACACAGAACCCAGCACTAGCTGAAAATACCACACTGCTAGAGTTTGGATGGATTTTCAGGATTGCATCAAAGCATGATTTTGAGGCCATCAAGGATGATTGCAACTGGGTATTATGAAAGATAATGGCCCACACCCCATCCCAGTGGAGCAGAATGAGTTCATTGACACTGCTTCAAGTTTTTCAATTTCTGGAGATTGCATTTGAACACGACCTGGAGTACTACCAAACTGTTCTCCAATTTTGCCTGGGAACCATGTTACAATGCAAAGAGATGAGGCCCCTGCTTCTTAATTATACAGCACAGATTGAAGCATGCTGGCCAGATATCTTCAATGACCTGGCTTGGTCTATGGTGATGGTCATGCATGGTTTACCACAATTCACCCAAGTCCTTATCCAGCAAGCAATGGAGGGATGCTGTAGCAGAGCTTGGTTGCATACTGTTGATGTTTGGGACAAGATTCTGAAAGATGAGTTGCCAGGTGGCCCTATGGCATGTTTTGACCAACTTGCCGCATGGTCTAAACTTGAAGAATCCGAATGAATCTCATTTAGATATGATATGGGCAGACCTCCCTTATTTTTTTTAAATTAGAAAGACTCTGGTATCAGCTCTGTGGATGGCCTAGGTGGAACAAGCCATGTATGTATTGATACATTTGCACAGGATAGTACTTCAATTCATCTCCTTTTCTTTGATTGATTAATTAATTAAATTTCAATTTAAATCTGATGGCAAATCTCCATAATCATCCATGTTTGAGCTTTTTATGTCACTTGGATAACCGCTGTCAATATTTCTCCCTCCTTTGCACTAGGGTGACACATCATTGCTTACATACTCATTGGGATTAAAGTATTTTCTTCACAATCATACACTCATGCAATGTACTTAGGTATGGCATATTTTCTATCAATTTCTTTTCACACTCACCTCATAATTGACATATTGATATATTTTACTGCTACCAACAGACTGCACTCTTAACCTTGTCCCTTTCCCTCCTCCATCTATATCATTAACAGATGGAGACACCATTCCACTCAGCCAACCCCTTCTCTATATCATCTCCTTCAAATGCAACCTCCAAAGCCCCCTTTACTTCAAAGAGCTAGGAATGGTCATTTTTGTCAGTCGAAGAGACATGGTTTCGCCTCCCATCCTGTATATTAGTAGATCTCTCTAATATCTTTGTCAACATGTTCTCACTTCCATCCCCTCCACCTGAAACCTTCCAAGACTTGCCCATTGTGGTCTTCCAAGACACCAAGGATGATTAGGAGAATTTCTTGCCATAGAGGGCATTATTATTTTCATGTTGGACAAACTCCTCTGTCTGCTTCCCAAGGTCTCCTGCATCCTGGTGCATTTTGATAAATAACTTGTCTGCAATTTAAGTTAAATTTAATTTATCTCATCATGAGTGAGAATGTTCTCGAGCTCTGGATCAGTGATACTGCTGCTAGTGTGCTAGGTGCATGGTGTGCTGCCAAAAAGACATTGGCATTACTTTGCTAGGCTGTGACTGCTCTGTTTAGACTAAATTGCACTGTGATGTTCTCAAGCTCCTTCTTCATCTCCTCTATCATCCCCACCATGCCAACCATGTCATCCGCAAGCATGATGCTGTCAGGGGACGCCTCCAGATTTCCGCCCGGAACTACCCCTCGCGTCAACCACCCTCAGGGAGCGATTCCGTGCGGGATTCACCCTCAACACATTCACCGACTCCTGTGGCCGGAGAGTGGGAGGTTTGGTTGGAGACAGTGGTCGTCTGGTGGAAGGTAAGTGGGTTCCGCACGGAGACACCCATGCACATATGCAAGACACCCACGCACATACGCAAGACACCCACGCACATACACAAGACGCCCACGCACATACGCAAGACGCCTGCGCACATGCGTAAGACACCCGCGGGTTCTAGGGACAGGGCCGGTTAGTACAGGGTCATCTACATGGGTTATGTTTTCTTTGTCTTAGTACCGTCATTTTATGTTCTCTTATTTTTGATTGTACCTGACCCATTTCCTATTTATTGGGCTCACTCTAGTAGAGGCAATCCAAGACTTTCTCTTTGGATTTCCCCTCTACTAGGTGAGATTCCCTTCGCGTGTATTATTCATTTATTTATATACTTTGGATTTCCCATCTACTAGCTCTGCGTGATGTCCGCTCGGCTTCGAGGGTTGCCCTTACAGATGCCTCACATCTCCATGGTTGCCATCAGTGTCCATTCCATTCCATCCCATTCCATTCTCTCCTCCCTTCGCTGGATTTCTTTATCAAGGCATATTTTTCTCTAGCAAGATTTTATTGCTCTCATTTCATCAATGGCATTTAGAAGCTGGGGTGTCTGCATGAGGTGAAGTAGCACATAACTGAGGTTTGGGATGGTGTAGGGCTCACTGGTAAAATAATAATAATAGCTAGGCCTCAAAAGGTATTCCTCAGACAATATGAAGGTTATATTATATTATATTCACATTTTTGAAGTTCTGATTCTGCTTGAGGTACAAAAGAGTAGGTGGAATCAATCAATCAATCAATTAGTTCTATCCAGACAAGCCTCATTTTGCATCTAGGATAATAAGTAGTGTAAATTAATTAAAATTTTGCTGCAGATTATCACACACCTTTTCTTTAGCTCCCACAATCACAAACAATCATATTCTCTGGGCACTTCAAATGTATTATTATTATTAGTATTATTATTTCAAGATTATCCTAACACCAATCAAACAACTCTGGCTAACAATGTGAAATAATAAATCATTTTATAATTATAATTTATAATAGTTACAG